>JAOQMS010054269.1:0-28073 GCA_027563885.1 Erythroxylum longipes | reverse complement strand
TAATAATAATAATAATAATAATAATAATAATAATAATAATAATAATAATAATAATAATAATAATAATAATAATGTAGCTAGTAAGGACTATAATGGATATTTTGGTCCTTTTGTTAGTTATTCCTTTATCATTCCAAGTTTACGTTTTCAAACCAAAAATTGGCATAGAAATTCTTTAGCAGTAAACCAATCAAAGTAATACTCATTCCATTATATTCCTCATCTATTTTATTTCTAAGAATAACCATTTCGTTCCTTATCTATTCCAGTAGATGAATCAAATAGGCTATTAGAGAAACATGATTTGATAAGTTCTGGTTAAACTATATCTTTATAATGACTTTTGGGAATGTTTTTTTTTAAATGATCATTTTTATTAGGATTTGATGTTTAATGTGACTTATATTGTTTTATTCCTTTATTGAAGAAGGAACAACTTTAGATAGATTTTATTCAAATTGTAGTGATTTTCACATCATTTTAAAGAAAAGACTCAAAACATTGGTTAAACTTAAAACCATGTTCTACATGTGTAAGCTACTAGTTCGAGAATTTACCATAATTTACCGTATGAACAAACATAACCAAAACACAGACTCGTATTTATTCTTTTATGACTATGCTCTTAAGAAAAATACTCTAATGAGTGATTTAGGATTTGATTATCAAGTTATTAAGACAACATGGGTATAATACTACCTATATTAGTTCCTTGTTATGATAGTTTCAATAAAAAATCGAAGATGTTGAGTAAAAATGATAGAGAAGGACCAGAGGGAAGAGCAGTCATAAAGAGTTAAATTTTATATTCCATCAACATTAAGTGAAGAACATCAAGATTTCAAGATTCATTAAAATGATTTCTTTTATCTTATTTTCTTTCTTGATTATTATTAGGTTTCTTATTTTTAAAATGAACTAAATTAGGATAGATCTAGATGAGATGAATGCTTGAACTATTTGTTTGAATTTATTATTTGATTTAATAGAGACTTGATTTTTATTACATATTATTCGTGATTTCTTATTGTGGTTAAATTAAAATATGTTATCATTTTAATTCAATTTCATATTTCATATAAAGGAATGGAGAAATTATATTATGAATAGATCATAGTATAAATAATAAAAGTTGCATAAAAATCCTAAAGATAGAACCAAATGTATTTTTAGGTTAGAGTGAAATCTATTATGGGAATTCACAGAACGAGTTAGTACATTTTTAGGGTTTTTGATTATAAATAGATTTGAAAGGATATGAGCCATATGGGAAAGAATATGGGTATAGAATTAGAATTTCTACAAGCTTGATAAACTAGGGTTAGTCATCAAATGACAAAAACAGAACGAACCTCAGTGCATAAGGCTCCCTATTTTGTGAGAGTCGAGGAAGGGTCATTAATGTATATAGTTTTCCCTTTGCATTTTTTACAAAAAAGTTGTTTCCATGACTCGAGCCTGTGACTTTCTGGTCACAAAGGGGCAACGTTACCAAGTGCTCCAAGGCTTGTCCTCTCTAAGTTTAGTCACCAAATTAAGATAAATTCAAGCGTAGAAAGGTTTTAGGTATATTCTACATTTAGATATTGATTATGAATTGATTAATTCATTCTTTTTTAAAAATTTAAATACATTTTATTCCAAAAGAATGATGGCTTTCAAAAGAGGCCATATTATTTAGTTATAATGAGAGTCAATAGCTACTGAACTGCTACTTATACTAGACTAAATGTTGAAGTGATATTAAGTAGAGAAAATGCCTAAGTTTTTAATAATAAAGCTATGATTCCCTTAATGCAAATCCAATCTTTTTCTAGTTCTTTCACTGATGATCATTTGGCTTTGATTAGCTAACACTGATCCCTCGATCTAGTGAATGAGTTTATCTGCTAGTAGATTTTTATATGTTTCGATTCTCATATGAATTTATTGGTTCCTCTCTCTCTATAACATATAAATGCAGTCAGAGAATATAGTTCTGATTGAAATGGAGTTTGTTTTAGATCTTTTGGATAAATTGTAGACCTAATCAAATTTTAGAGGCCAATCCTCTACATTACAGTAACATTACATTTTGTGTTAAAGTTTAGACCCAATGGAGTTAGAGTATGAACATTTGAAAAACAAATGAGCTATTGATATGAACATTTGAAAAACAAATGAACTATTGATTATGTTCATCCTTGCATAGAACACATAAGGGATTCAAGATGGAATTAAATTTTTCATTTGTCCAAACCCTACCCAGTGTAGCTAACCGCCATATAATAGAAGCCTTAGGTACTATAGGATTATGCGAGATAAGTGCAAACTAACAACTTTAGGAAAACGAGCTCTTATTTTGTTCAAGAAAAAAGAATTTGTAGAACCCCATAACTATGTAATTACTATACAGGATAGTTAGAATTCTATATATTGGTTGAGTAATTGTATAAGCTATTAGTAATGAGAATCATTCCCCTAAGAGGATACCAATATTAGTCCTGGAAGATCTCAAACACTTTGAAATTCATTGGTATCTTATTTCTAATAGAAGATATATTAAATCTTTGGTGAAGAGGGTTGATGAGACACCAATTATCATAACAAAGTCATATCCCATAATCATTGCTAATTTGCACCCTGATATATGGATATATAATGTCTCTTAGTCTTAACATTTCTATGAATAGCCAAGAGTGTTATTTACACTCTTTGATATTCTAGAAATTGATTTTAGACAGGTAGTAATCATGGACCCATTTTACCTATATTGCTTCTTTATTATTTGCCAGTTTATATATCTATTTAGTAAGAAGCATTTGATTTTTGTTTCTCAAAGAAACTACCCTCAATCCTCCTTGTTTAGGGGAATAGACTTTTGCTCAACTTAGTTTAGCTCCAAAGGCATTGTTTATATCATCAATCTAAAGAAATCTTTTAAAGATCCTTTACAACTTATTGATTAGTCTTTTAGGAAACATCATGTGAGAACCCTAATGAGGTTATAGGTTTGAGAGATCATTTTATGTTAATTGATTATGACCAACAAATGAGAGGTATTTATTTTGTCAAGATGCTACTTTCCTTTTTGTGAGTTCAATAATCTTAAAGTAGTATGAAGACTTTGGTTCGTTAAGAAAAGTTGGTAATCCAAGATATGTAATAGGCAACTCTTAAACCTACATTCCAAATATATGTTGAAGTATGGAAGCATTACTTACTCCAACGGAGATTAAAAAAACTTGCTTTTGTCAAAATTAATTCTCAGACTAGGCATGGATGAGACCACATTTAGTGTATCAATTATGAATTCAAAGATTGGGGATTCTTTCCACAGAAAATTAAGAGATCATCTGCATAATCCAAAGCAAAAAGTTCAATTCTCCACATTTATAATGGTATTTGAATTCCTTAAAATTTGAAATATGCTTCTGAATCATTCTAATAATAAATTCCATTGTAATTGTAAACATGTAGGGAGATAATGGATCTCCCTACTTAATAACTCTAGTTCCCTTCAATATTTATGTAGGTTCTCCATTGATCAAGGCACTGTAAGAGGTGTTTGTGATGCAAGATTTGACCCAATAAATAAATAGTTCTAGAAAATTGAAAGCTTTGAGACTATTTAGGAGAAATTCCCCTTCTAGTGAATGAAATGCTTTATATAGATCAACTTTCATGGAGCAACTTCTTATAGCATGATTGGTAATCTTTAAATAACTCCTGATCCATTAATAGATTGTCTCCTATTTTACTACCATTAATGAAAGCTTACTGGCATGTGTTGATGATAGGAGTGAGGACCCCTTTGAGTTTACTAGCTAATATTTTTATAATTACCTAATGAACCAAGTTACAACATCAGATGAGTTGAAAATCTTGTTAAAAATTTAGGTTTTCTTGGGATTAGACAACGTAAGATAAGTTGAAAATCTTGTTAAAAGTTAGGTTATCTTTTTTAGGATTAGACATAGGTAGGTTTTTCAACTCCATGAGCATTTTTGGTTACTAAAGAATTCTTACACCTAATTAACTATTAAACCTAATGTTATGTCCTATTATTATAAAAATTTTAAAAAGTAGGGTTTAAAGAAATTTGGGCCACAAGCTTTGTCTAGCTTAAAACCAAACATCACCTTTTTGATCTCTTCGGGTGTAATTGGTATGATGAGTAATGAACAAGTTTCTGCATGAAGCCCCAAGTTTATGTACTCTTTGATTGTCTGAACTGAGGAGGAGCATAAGGATGTGATGCCAAAGAGATCACTATAATGTTGATGTGCTAGTTCTTTCATGGCATGCTAATCCTTGTAAATGTTTCCATCATTAACCATGAGTAAATTGATTCTATTATTGTTCATATGTTCCAGTAGAGTATTGAAGAAGAAGATGGTACACTTATGTCCATCCATAAACTAATGGATTCTAGCTTTTTGTTTTACATATAAGTTGTGTAGAGAGAGTGCTGAGGTATAGTCCTACAAAGCTTGTCCTTTCTATATTTTGAGGCTACCATCATTGAGGGAGTTCTATAACTTAGCTTGGTAATACAGAAGTTAAGCTTTAACATTTTTAAGTAGGGCTTCAATGCTAATGTTTGGACAAGTTTGTGTTTTCAAGATTTTGACTTCCTATTTAAACCTTTTGAGTTTGTTCACTAATTGAAAAGCTTTGCATCCTAAAATGTGGCAATTAATCCCTTTTCTCATAGCCTCCTAGAATCCATCAATGTATAACATAAAGTTGTAAAATCTAAATGGTGTTTTAAGAGGGGTATTTATAAGCATAACTTAACCTTAATGGTGGAGTGATCAAAGGTCAAGGGAGGATCAAACTGAGCATAACAAGAGGGAAATTTATCCAGCTTCAGCTTATTGGTTAACACTCTATCTAGCTTCTTTCTCATAAATCTTGCCTCCCATCTTTTTATTGGACCAGGTGAAGAATTGTCCAATAAAACTCAACCAAGAATACCAAGGGAGTTGGTTAAAGCAACAAGTTCATTTCTATATGTGTTTCTATTGATGGATAAAACTTTTGCTTCCTCTAACTTAATTAAAGATTAAATTCTTCTTAAGAAAAACTAGAGGAAATCCCCTTGGAAACTTAAATTAGCTGCATATATAATTGAAATAAGAAACAGAGAGGGATATCTAGTAGAGAGATGGTGTAGATGTATCATCTAATCAAAACTGAAGATTTTATAAACTTAAATTAATGAGTGATAAAAAATAACTAGTACTCTCTCATTTTATTTATGTAAGTGATTGGATATATAATTCCATTTGCTTTTAAAAAAACCATGATCCTCCTTCAAGATGCAGCTCTTATTTAAGTTTTAAGTAAACCAACAAAATAGTTTTTTCCCCTTCTTTATAGTTATATCCTATGAGGATTTATTTACTAAGAGGACTATTGAGTCCTCTTACATTCCAAAATAGAATATCCATATTAATTGTCCCTTTTCTTTTCCTTTCTACTTGACGTTCTGTCCTATTTGGCTTTAGAAGTGGAACTTATTTCAACAGTGTTGATATCAACTGTTGGAGCTTTATCCTTAGCAGTCAAATGATATTCATCTAATTGGGGATTCAACTGAGGCTTCTCCTTCAGACTATTATGTTTATGTTTCTGGATATTTCCATCACTAGGTGAGTATAGTTTGTTAGCTCCATTGGCTTTATTATTGTATTGAATAATCTTAGTAGAAAATTCAATTTGCTTCTCTTTAGTAGCAAACTTATCTACTTGCTCCAAGGTTGGTTCAATAGGCATTACCTTTTAATATATGTTGGATAATCCTCCTGCATTCCGATCAACTAACTATAGGATCCAGAATTAAATAGTTTACTAGTAGGCTTCCAAGTTTTAATTTGGAGGGTTTCCAACTATAGGTTTGCTGGATAACATGATCAACTAGTTCACCATGTTCAATCAGCCTCTTAATGATTAAGGAGGAAGGTAATTTATGTTCATAGGAAACCTTAACACAAATTCTTGTGTAAGCAATTAGCTTCATTTTGGCAGTTAGAGAGTTTGTACAAGGTGGTTTACCTAGTGCACTAGTTAGATAACTTAAGCCTTCCTTGGTCAAGTATTCAAATGGTAAGTTATGAAAGTTAATATAGATGAGGATGTTTTTGATCTTATCTAATAGGGATGTTTTTTATCTTGTCTCTCTCTAAAGTTATACCTTGGAATCATATAAGGAGGAGAAGAGGCTTCCCAATAATATAACAAGGGCTTCCCTCAAGGATATTGGAAAGATTGACATTTAGGGAGAACCTAAATATGAGAAGCGCCTACTTGATTACTTCATTCTTACTCATTACTTTGGTTTATTATCTTAGATTAATAACTTTAGTTTCATTAATATTTTCTTTCAATTTAATTATTTATTTTGATAGATTATATAATGATAGATAGTAGTACTAGTAGTTATAATCCTTACAAGATTGACAATCATATTCACTATACTATAACATAAGAACAATATGTGCACTTTTAGTTTATCTTTAGTATTGTTTTGATCATATACACACATTATATCAAAAATTTGGTATCGTTATTAAGGAATAAAATATTATGAACACTTTATTTTTATTAATCTAATTAGTTTAATCTAATTAGTTTTTCTTTTTTTTGCATATATTTATATAAGGACTTTCTTTCTTGATCTTATCTTTATTTGCTAAATTTCAAGATTTAAGTACTTGATGTTATAGCTACCAAATATAGTAGTAAGATATAGAGAACAACGTACTATATGGGATTATACTAGACTACAGCTTATGGAGAAATTGGAAGTTTTAAACAAGATGCTTGATAATATGTATTTAACAACACAACTAACATCAGTGATGAGTTATAACATTTATGATGTAGAAACCATAATTGTAAATGTCAGACGACTTAAAATATAAGGCAACTGACTAAGTAAGTTAATTTTATGGGCAACTAGCTTCAAAATAATCCCTATAATTATATCCATAATTCAAGATAGATAAACTATAATAACTTTTCATGAAATAATCAGGGACAATAAAGGTAAGGTCCTCTACCTAATTTTAGTATCAGCAACAATAACTAGAAAAGACAAGTCTTAAGGAACTAATAGAGAACTACACTGAGGCTATTTTATAAAGTACTAAAGCATTTATACAACATTAACAAGCCTTTATCCATAACCCAGAATATTAGATTAGATAGCTTACTAAGCTCATCTTTGAAAAATAGCAAGGTACTTGGCCCGACAACATTGACCCACATCTAAAGGAGAAAATGAATATAATAACTTTGAAGAGTAAAAAGGAGCTGAAAGTTAAAGAGAAAGAGATAAAAAAGAAGAATATGGTTGTTATACAATAAAATGAGGACGAGGAGAAAGAGAAAGAGAAAGAGGAGGAGTCAAATAAGGAAGTGGTTAAAAAGTACTAACCAAAAATTTCATACCCAAGCAATATCAATAAAGATAAAAGGGAAGATAAATTTGGTAATTTTTTAGAGTTTTTAAAAAAATTAAATCTTAATATTCATTATGTTGAAGCTCTTCTAGAAATGTCAAAATATTCTAAGTACTTAAAGTATCTCCTAAGCTCGAGGAGTTATCAATAGTTACTTTGAGTGAGGAGTGCCCTTCATCTTACCAAACAAGCTACTTTAAAAAAATTAAAAGATTTAAAGACTTTTACTTTTCCTTGTAATATTGGTAGTTTTTCAATAAAAAAGGATAGTGTGTTTAGGATCTAGTATTAGTTTGATGTTATATGAAATACTTAAGAGACTAAGATTGGGTTAACCTAAACCAACTAGGATGATCATTCAACAAGAAGATAGGTCAATTAAGTATCTTAGGGGAATTGTAGAAGATATTTTATTTTAAGGTTGGCAAATTCATGTTTCTTATCGATTTTGTGGTTTTGGATATGACAGAAAATATAGAGGTCCTTTTGATCTTAGGACAACCTTTCTTAGCTACTGCTAAAGCTATGATAAATGTGCATAGTGAAAATTAATTCTAAGGGTAAGGATGAGGAAGTAGCTTTTAAGATTTCCAAAATAATGAGACATCCCCTTGATAAAAATGATACTTATTTCTCTATATATGTGATTTATAGTTATATTTTTGTATTATGCAGAAAAATCACAAAAGATTCATTTAAGACTTTTATCAAATAAAAAGAAGAAAGGGAGATGGATAACCTTATTATAATAGAACACATGGCATATTTAGAAGCTAATAAGCCTATGAGTCAGAAAAGGAACTTTGAGGAGAAGGAGATAATGAAGAAGAGTATAATTAAGCCTTCATTTGAGCAGTTTCTAGGGTCAAGAGTTTGAGTAAAAAGTCTAGCTATATGACTTATAATGAAGTGCTTACTAGAAAGCAACCTAATAATTTGGGTGTTTAGTTTCAATTAGGTAGCTTTTTGGATCTTTAACATTAATTTTGGTATGTTTATACTTGATGTTAGTTTCACTACATGTGGTTTATTTTAGAAGTAGTTTTAAAGTAATAGATTTAAGTATATTTCGATGTTCTTTCATTATTGGATTAGTATTGTCTTACTTCTAATGAGATTTGGTTGAGTTTTGCAAACTATATAGGTAATATGATATGCATTTTTAAATATTTTTTCATGTTTTACAAAACACAAAATGTCTTTAGATAAGGAGACAATAAATAAGGAACCTTGGTGATGGATTTAGTTGGTGGCATTTGATACTAGGATTCTTTTATTATTAGGAAGAGTAAAAGTTATCCTAATTTTCCTCTATCCCTTATTTTCTAGTTTTTCATTGTCCTTATATGTCATGTATATTCTAGTTTTTCATTGTCCCTCTATGTCATGTATATTAAACAATATATAACTTAAGTGTTAGAGGGAATTAATTTCTTATGCTTATTAACTTTATCGTAATCAACTTAATAAGGAAAAAAATAATGAAATTGATAAAAATGTGAAAGAATAAACACAAAACCATATGATTGTTAACCTTACTCTTAATTTATTATAGTATTCATAGTTACAAAGATGATCAATCCTAAAAACACAAAACCTAAGACATCAACTAACTTGACCCTTTATGTCCTTCATAGAGTAGCCAAAATTATCATTGACATACCAAACACACCCTTAACAAAAAATGTGATAAAAAAGAATAATATGCAATGAAGCTATTACACTATCATTTTTCTAAAAAAAAGGTGTGTATTGATAATGTGTCCCAACAAGGTGTCAAGTTATACAAAAGCCTAAGCTTAAGCAAAACTTAAGCTTAGAAACTTAAAGTTTGCTTAACACTTTACAAGTTAAACAAATTAAGCTCTATGTTTCTATGCAAGCATCTAGGACAATACTAATAATGACCATATCTTATTAGGGAAGAAAGAAAAAGGTCAAGGAAAGAAACTAGGAGTCCTAACTAGAAAATGGGTTTAGGACTATTTTCATAAAAGGTACTAGGCATCTTATTTTGATCGTTTAAGCTTAGGTTGAATTACCTAAGTTTATAAAGGATTTGAAATTTTAAGGAATTTTAGAAATAATTAAGGAGTGAATTAAAAAAACATGCTGAAAAAGTAGAAATAACAATACTATTAAATGTCTAGAAGTGTGTGACTTTACTTAGGGATGAAGAATAAAAGTGGAATACCCAGATTTGATTTGAGGTCTTGAAGAAAGGCCTAAAATGGATCACAGGTCTTAAAATTAAAATGAAAGACCTAGATTTGAATATAGGAGCTTATAATGAAGTAAAATGAACGGGATGGCTAAAATGGATCTTAGGGATTTAAAATGGAGAAAATGCCTATAAATATATCTTAGGGCTTGAAATTTTAAATAGAAATAACCTTAAATGATTTTAAAGCTTGGAAAATAAAATAAAATGAAATTCATAAAAAGAAGTACCTAGGGATTTTGAATTTTATATTTGAAATTATAGAAAGTATAAGAATTGGTGACTTGCTATGCAAGAGTTACTTTAAACTTTAAGATATTGTGAGTTTATGATTTTTACTTGATGACAGGAAACAAAATGACATGTTTTCCCTTATTAAAATTTGTTTCTTTACACCTTTTTACACCTATTTTATGCTTAAATGAACTAATTATGCTTATAGTTTAATTTAGGATGTAAGTGGAGATGTTAAGAGAAAGATGAAGATACTTAAGCAATTATATATAGTGTAAAAACTTGTTATTAAATTGGTGATAAGTTCGAATTGATATGATTTAAGATGCTAACAAAATCTTATAAAAAGCTTCCAAACTTTTATGCTTTGAGTTTTGATAATGCAAGTCGTGTTAAGTTCAAAACAGGGCTTGAATGGCCATGAGTGTGTTAGAGCCCTTCTTATTATTTGTCAAAATTTACAGAGAATAAAAAATATCCATCATGTTCACTCAAGAAATTGGACACTTCCTATTTAAATATCCTAAAAACCCTAGTTTTTAGTTATTTTTTTGCATTAGGCTTTAATAGGTTGTGGACGAGGCAAACACCTCTCTTCCTCCTTCTTCCTCTCCCTTTCCTTCTTCTTTATTTTCTCATTCTTGGGCATATGAGGCCAATATTCTTAACTTGGTTAAAGAAAATTGATATGTTATCCTTCTTTCAAAATAGTGTTTCAATGACCTTAAACTTATATGGAAATAAAATATCAGTTACCTTAGCCTTTTATGATAATAAAGTTTTACTATAATTAAATTTCTTATTAGTAAACCTAGTATATAATTAGTTTAATAAGGATTTTGTAAGTGAAGACATTTGAGACCTTGGTGAAAACCTTTGGAGAAAACTTTGAAAGATTACGGAAAGTTGTAATCGTACATTCTCCTTGTATTGTCTTTTTCACGACAATATAAGAGTTATGTCTCTTTTCTTGTTGATGTAGGTCACATAGATTGATCAAACTATATAAATTCTTGTGTTTCTTTCCTTATCTTATATATTATTTCCATTTCTACAATAATTGGTATATAATTGATATCATAACAATTGGTATCAGAGCCTAAGTTGTCTTTGCAAAGCTAAAGTTTATTATTAAAATGTCTTTATACAAGAACCGATATTGAAAATTTTAATATATTTAATGATTTCAATTTATGGAAGGTGAAAATAAAAGTTGTTATTGTTTAGCAGAGATGTGTAATAACATTAAAAGGAGAAAAACTGTTACAGAATTTAAGGGTATTAAACAAGGAAGAGATTCTATCAAAAATTCATAGTGTAATATTATTGAGTCTAAGTGATGAGGTCTTAAAAGAGAAGGTTGATGAAATAATTGCTATTTTATTGTAGAAAAAACTTGAAAATAATTATTAGAAAAGATTACTTATGATTTAGTTATATCAAAGAAACATTTATATACTTTAAGGATGTCAAAAAGTATATAACAAAAGATCACATTTATCATTTTAATCGGATCATCTTGAATCTACAATGATCGAGTCAGAATTCTTTTATATTCCTTCCTAAATTCATATGAGAATTTTGTTGATACCATATTGTGTGGTAGAGAGGCTATTTTTATTAATGATGTGAAGGATGCTCTAAAGTTTAAGGAATTGAAGAAAAAAAAGGTTTCTAATATATATGAAAATGGATCACATTTAAGTTTGGTTATTGATATAGGAAGGAATATGGAAAAAGGGAAATGAAAATATGAGTAAATCATGATTTAAATCAAAGGCTAAAGTTGATTGATGCTTTAATTTTAAAGTTAAAGGGTTCTTTAAGAGGGACTATCCATAATAGAAAAAGAATGGAAATGATAAAAGGGAAATAGATGGAGAAGTAAGTGTTGCTACAATCTAGGAGAGTTCAGATGAAGAGGATGGAAGAGGTAGTAAATTTTTAACAAAAAGTAATTATGATGCTACAAATTATTGGATGATAAAAATTAGGGTTGCTTATTATATGACTTTTATAAGGAGTGAAGAGTAAAATTATTGTCAAACTAGATGATGATGGAGAGCATGTTGTCAAAGGCAGTGGTATAGATTACGATCTATTATAGAATTATTAGATAATTGAATGCCTGGTATGTTCTTGAGTTTTGAAAAAAATTATGATTTTTTTGGTACTATTGATAGATAAGGGTACACACTTTCTAGTGATGATAGGCAACTTAAAGTTGTAAAGAGTGTATACTCTAATGAAAGGAAAATTACAATATGATATACATGTTCTACTAGGAAAGACAATAACAAGACCAGTGTCTATGTAGGAATAAATATAGTACTGTCCTATGATATATACAGGTGAGTCATCTTAGTGAGCAAGAAATGACGAAACTTCTTAAGGTGAGCTTCTTAAAAGATTGCAAATATAGGAAGGTAGACTTTTGTAAGTTATGTGCTCGTAGTAAAAATTTTAGAGTAACCTTTAAGGATTTAGTGAACAACATATGTTGAGGCAAACATATATAAAAAAATGTGTTAAGAGTCCACAGTGAGCATTATTGGTTCAAAGGTGTACTAGAATAGCCTGGAGAAGATGCTAAGAAGGTTGAAAATCATATTTTAGGAGATAAAACAATATCAAAAAGAGAGTATCAGTACATTATAGTTAGGGATAAAGTGGGGAGGACCATTAAGAAACCAAGGGGATATGATTGGGAAACTCGATCATATAGGGTTTTACCATTAGTGATGTAGATATAATTATCTTTCAGGGAACTATGAAAAGTTAGGTGAAAGATAAATAGATAAAGATTATTATAAATGATGTAATGTTTCATAAGATTGGAAATTTAACTGCTTCTGGTTAGATCTTATTGAAAAAGATTATGCAACTAACATGTTAGTAAGGACGTTAATCATAAAAATTTCAAACATAACTTTAATTTGGTTAATGTTAGTTCATCTTGAGGTCATCGAGGACTTGTATGGAGAATTGTGAAATATAACATGAATTTTGATTAAATAAAATTTCAATTTGGTAAATTTAAAGTAGTATCACTAAACATCTATCGTAATAGAATTTCAATAACTTTAAACTTTTTTTAAAATAGAATATCATTAACAATTTCTGTAGTAATAAAGCTCCGATGTAATAGTTATAATCTTAATTTGATAAGATTTTTGTAACTAAAGACTTAGAAGACTTTGGTGAGAATCTTTAAAAGGAACCTTTGGGGAAAAAAAGTTGTTGAAAATGAGGTGGCAGTTTCAAATGAAAATCCAACTAATGATGCTGAAGAATTTATAATGTTAAAGAAAATAGAGTGAAAGGAAAGAAAGAAGGGGTCAAGGATACTGATGAGAACAAAGTGGAAACTGTTGCAATGAAGGAGGATGCCGATTAGAATAATGAGAAGGCAACAAAATATGAAGTACAAGTTAAGTCTTTTTCTTAAAATAAGTACATGTCAAGTTAGGAAACAATGAAGCAAAAGAAATTGAAAAGATGATTGGAATTCACAGTTTAGGTTTTAATTTTTGGCCAATAGTGTATTTTAAACCTTAACATTTACACCATAATCTAAGTTGAACCCTTGCATTTTGGGGCGCTCAATTTGAACCCCAACGTTTACAAAATGTTCAAACGAAAAATGTACAATATGGCCGTTTTTAATTTTACATATTAGTGGGACCCACTATTGCTGACATAACATTCTTATTTTAAGATAGAAATGGGAAGATGGTGTGTTTCTTCATCTTTTGAATAATTCAGCTTACATTTTCTTCTCCTATTCAATAATATGGTGAAATCGTCTAGAAGTCTTTGAATGGAATCACATACACTTCTTTCCCTCCTTTTCAACCTAACCCCGACTTTTGTACTCTTTAGTGCCAACATTTATCTTTAGCTTCTCAAAGATCTGATGATTTGATGTGGAATCATAAGCTAAAGAACCCGAAACTCCTTAAACATGCACTTTGGATAGAACATGAACAAGATGAAATCCCCAACCCTAATGAACAAGATGAACACTTTGGATAGAACATGAACAAGATGAAATCCCCAACCCCAATAAACCCCCAATCAATTATATGAAAGGAAATACATATAATAAGGTTGATTTGAAAACAAGAATAGAAATTTGCCACAATTATTTACCTTGATAAGAATTATATTCTTGATGCAATAGAAGAAGAAAAAGAAGGCCCTCCCTTAAATAATTCATTATTCATCCAATCTAATTTATATCCTTTGAAAAGAAAGAAACCCTAACTATGAAAAAGACCTTCAAACATGACCCTCCCACCAAAATAACTAAAGCCCAAAACACAAGTAGTAGGTTGTCCAAAACTATGCTTTTAACTTAAAATAATTAATTAAACAAGAATTAAAGTCTTCTTGCACATTCCACCCAACTTGATTAATTATAATGTCATTGGCCCTTATTATCTCCTGAGATTTCATGCCATCTACAATTTGGCCCGTGTAGGATTCAAGCATTTCTTTGAACTTCTTAGCTTTTGATCTTGTTATTGTTCCCTCCGATATTACTAGCTCATCTTTAGTTCTACTTCTCTTACAAAGTACCACGGTCGTGCTCACATCATCCCCTCCCTCTTAAAAATGATTCATCCTCAAATATGAATCAAAGTCAAGAGTAGATAAGTCAAAAACATTAAAAGTAGTGCTAATATTATACTTACTTGGAAAGTCTATCTTGTATGCATTGTCATTAATGCGTTATGATATATGCTTAATTGGTGATGAATTTATTCAATAACACACAGTAAATATTGCTAGGAAAGTGCTTAAGATACTCACTTTGACTCATATGTGATTTTAGGCACAATTCGGAAGCTAAAGAGCTAAAGTGAGTCAAAAACACTACATTTGAGACATTTTCTGGAGATTCACAATCCTTTATCTTTATGGAAGAAGAAGAAGAAGGATTAAAGCAAGAGGAGAAAAGAAAATGCATGAAGATGAAAAGAAAAGTCATAAGAATGCAAGTCACAACTTGACATAAAAGGTCATGGGCGTGACTAATGGTGCACGACCATGACACAATATGTCATGGTCGTGACTTACCTTGCATAGGTGTGACTCAAGTAGTCACAACCATTACTTAACATGTCATGGCTGTGACTCTCACACATATCCTCCCGAAACCCTAGTTTTTAATATAAATAGACATGTGACGATAAAGCGAGGGTTTTATGAAATAATAGAAAGTGTTTTTGGTTAGGGTGAACTGATGGAGCTCTTGGGAGACAAAAGATAGAAGGGTGATGAAGTTCTCTCATATTGAGAGACACATAGAGGAGTAGCATTCCGATGTTGTTTCGAAGGTGACATCGACGTTGATGACCCGGTTAAGTGCATTTCTTCTTTGTATTTGTTGTTTCTTTCTCTCTTATGTATTGATTGTGTTATCCTATGTTCAATGTTTGGGTATTGTGTAAGAATGATTGAATGCTCTATTTGATTATTTTTATGTAAGAACTCATTGCTAGAATTGAATACAACACATTGTTTTTCTAATTTATTTGTAGTGACTAATGATTTGTAATTATTGGGGATAACATAACCTAGGTTAAATAATCCGAGCTTGTGTGATTATTGCTTAGATTAGTTTGTTTTTCTTATTCATAAGGCGACTGTCTAATTAAATCTAGACAGCATCTCTTAGGTTATCTAATAGCTAGGGTTAATTAACGAGATCTTCTTAATTAACTAGGACCTAAGTAAAAATTGTGATTAATAGATCTTGTTGTTAATCTACAACTATTAGTTAAAGGAGAGGTAAAAAGAACAACAAATAAAAGAAATGTGTTTAATTAGGGTGTAGACCGAAATTGAGCCAACAAATCAGGTCCTTAATTAATTCACCACTTTCATCATTTTTGCATGTTTTTCTTTAATTTGCATTTATTAGTTAGTTATGTTTTATTTTCTTATTTCAAACCAAACAAACCCCCCAAAACTTAAACACCAATTAATTTCATTTCTACAACTTTACACACACTCTCTGTGGGATCGAACTAGACTCACCATTACTATAGTAGTAGTCTAGTTTATTTTATGTAGTGTTATAATGCGCTACCACCTTCCAACACTTGAAATGGTTCATCACCCCTTGAATCAGTTTTGACTTCCTTTGTTGTGGAAACCTTTCTTTTCGCATATGCACCCAAACCAAATCACCCTGCAACAAGGTCACAAACACACTAGGCAAATTTGGGTCAAGATTAGTATTAGTAAACAAAGTTTTCTTAAACCAAATCAAAATTAAAGTTCTCTTGCCTAAGTATGCACTCTTTAACTCTCTCTCTTTTGCATATAAACATGGTTGTGTCTTAACTTTTCACTCCTCTAAATTTTTTTCCTCATTTTTCACATTCTTTTCTTTCTTTTCACTCACTAACTTCTTCTCTCTTGCAAATCCAACTTTCTTTTCCTCACTTATGTAGTCACTCACCATTGGGCCTTTAATTTTATTCTTTTCTCTCTTCTTTCTTTTTCAACTCACTACCTGAATCCCCGCTTGATGATTGTTGAATTTTCAGTTGTTCAAGGTATGCTTCTTTGGGTGATAAAGAAGCAAGGGTAACTTTCTGCCCATTATAGATAAAAGAATACCTATTCATGTACCCATCATGCATAACACGCCTATCAAATTGATGTGGCCTATCCAACAATATATGAACAATTTGCAAAGCTACGAAATCACACATAACTTCATCCACATATCCACCAATAAAGAATGCAACAATTAGTTGCCTACTAACTTTGACTTCACCACTTTCATTTAATCATTATCATCTATATGGATTAGGGTGTTTATCACATTTTAACCTTAACTTCTCTACCAAAGTAGTACTAGCCACATTAGTGTAACTACCCCGATCTATAGTCACACTATAAGCTTTCCCACTTACTAAGCATCTCGTATGAAATATATTCTCCCTTTGTTCTAGGTTATCTTCCTTCACATTCAAGTTCAATGTACATCTAGCAACTAAAGATTCACCCTTCACATTATACTCAACATTTTCATCAATATCAAAATAATCTTCTAAAGGTGGCATACTTAAATCACTACCATCAGACTCATTATTATCATCAGATGCAAAAACAATTTCACCACTCTTAATAAACATAATCTTCCTATTAGGACAATCAGATGCACAATGACCAAGCCCTTGAATTTTAAAGCACTTAATATCCCTATGTTTAGAAGATTTAGAGGATGGATTAGTAGTATCTTTTCGCATTGAAGTACTCTCCTCCTTGCCTTTGTTTGACTCATTGTCTTTCTCTTTGGAATCCAAATAGTGCTCCCTCCTCTTATCTTCATTGTTGCTCCATTTTGGATTCCATTTGTTGCTGGAATTTAAGAAAGCCTTAGTTGCCCTTCTTTGTCTTTTTCTTCTCTCCACCTTCATGGTAATATTTACTAAGTCCTCCATCTCTACATAATGTTGCAACTCAACCACATCAACAATTTCCTACTCAATCCACCCATGAACCGAGCCATTGTCACCTTCCTCCTCTTCTAATAATAATGGATTACTTCCTATTAAAAAAGACTAGATATTGCAACTAATCTCTATAATTTATACAACCAAGATTTAATTAATATACACCACGTGCTAATAGAAAATCAAAGAATAAATCATTAAGATGACTGAAATAACTCACGAAAATAATAATAATATTTTAGATGTAGATACTTTAGAATTAACTGAATCTACAGGAGTTTTCCATATTAACACATTATTACCAAATGAAAAACAAAAACAAATAGTTAAAACATAATTGACTTTAATTGGGAAACTATTAATCAATTAAATCTCCACTACATAGAAGGAGTTTATCAATAAAGTCAAAAAAATTAATCAAGATTCATTGATAAAACTCAATTATTGAGGACAAAATTTAGTGAACATCAAATGAAAAAGTAGAAAAGAATACAGAACAATTAGTTGACGAATTAGTTAATATTAAAAGACAAATTCAAGAATTATCAAGTCATCTTAAGAATACATTAAGAGTGTTACTAAGCAATTATCCGAATTATTACATAAATAAATAATATTGAAATTCAATTAAAGGAATTAATTACTATAATTGAACCACTACTAAATCAAAATCAAAATTATTAATCACAAAAATTTAATGAGTTTAATGAAATTAACAAAATATTAGAATCTTTAATTACTAAAATTAATAATAGAATAACAAATACTAAATGTAAATGCTATGAAAAATTATTTATAAAAACTAGATCAAATAGATGAAAAACTAGAAAAATCAAAAGTGGCTGAAGTGTTATCAGAGCCATATACCTCACCTACCCTATCTAATATAACTTAGTAAAACCATGGCGAATATAGAAACAGATATTAAAAAAGTCAATTAGAAGAAATTACCCAATTAGTTAATACATTAACTTTAGATAAAGAAAATAACTCTTTAAAATATGGAACTATAAATCCAATTATTGATCACGATGAAATAGTTTATGGGTATGAATCAAACCAAGAAGTATGTATGGAACAACCATCTTCTTCGTCACGAAAACCTGAAGAACTATTTTCTTCTTCACGAATACCAGGGAACAACCTGAAACAGGTCAAAATGGAGAAGAAAAGAAAAGAGAAAACCAAACAAAATATGATTAGAATTATAGACCAGTTGATCAAGAAGAATTAAATCGTTTTGGCTATTACAAAAAAGACAATAAAATACGAAAATTTCCAATAAAATGTTCAACAAAACATGTAACATTAAGACCAAATGGAATCTTAAATTTAGACTGTGTCTTATCCCCAGAAAAAATTATTATTTGAATGGTCTAATAGATTAGCACTAGTCATCAGTTAGAAAAACCTTTTGAAGGAATAACTAATATAAGTACCTTATGGAATTTTACAACTTATAAAACGAAAGGTATAGTACTAAACTTTTTACTAGACAATGAAGTACGAATAAAAAATACCATTGACTTTCTTAATGCAATTGAACCTATAAAAGACTTTCAAGTAGTAAAAGAAGCTTATAAAATTTAGTAGCTTATAACTTAGGAGGAGCTATTTCAATAGTAAAAGAAGTTTTATCACAAAATGTTTAAAATCAAAATTACATAAAAAATTGGCATATCGATATTCAATGATATTGTTCTAAATATTTCGAAGTTCCCTAACAATATGGTTGTGATTTAGACAACTATCTAAAACAAAAAGAAAAACACAAATATTTTATTATATACAAATGGAGAAAATATCCAAAAAGATATTATTAAAAAATCACATTTTAAACCTTCCAAAAAACTATTTAGAAAAAAAAGCATATAGACAATTTAAACCTAAAAATAAGTTTTTTCCTTAAAAGAAAAACATATGCTGATGTTGGCTTTGTAAAGAAGAAGGTCATTATGCAAAAAATTTTCCACAACGAAAAAAATATAAATATAAAGAAAAAAAATTACATTTTACATTCAGCCATTAAATATAATCTTGAACCCATTGAATTCAACTACGAAACATACTTAACTAAATTCGACTATGAGACATACTTAACTATCTGTTCACTCTATCAATATGAACTCCAAGACTCTGACTTAACAATTAAATCCAAACACAACTTTTATTCAAGTAGTAATTCATAATAAAAAAGTTAATTCATACATTAATACTGTAGCTACTATTTGTATAGCCTTTAAGAAACTCTTAAAAAAACTACAAAAACCTTTGCAAATTTGAATAGCATATGGAACCATAAAACCTATTTGGTATGTAAACTACTATAATAAACTTATTATTGAAAATTATATGTTTATAATACCTTTAATATAGTAATAAGAATTAGGATTACCATTAATTTTAGGCAATAATTTTCTAAAATTATATAACTCTTTCTGTCAATATCTACATTATATAACTTTTAAAACACTAGGAATAAAACTTTAAATCAAAAATCAAAATTTTCTTAAAATTCCTATATATCATACAACTTATTATCAAAACTTACAATTAGTAAAAGAAAAATTAGATCAATTACAATTTTACGTACTAAATAATCTTACCTTGCAAACTGAGATAAGAAAAACTAATTACAGTTTGTAGCGACAATCCTTTAGATCCTAACAAAAATACCAATAATCAACCAATAGAAACCAAACTTAAAAATCTTTTCCAAGAAGCAAAAATAAAAAACAATATTCTATATACATATCAAGATGTTCAAGAATTCATAAATGAATGTAAAGAATTATTAGAAAAATAATTAATTTCACCTAGTAATAGTAAACATTCAACACTAACTTTCTATGTAAATAATCATTTTGAACAAAAACGTGGAAAAAGACGAATGGTTATTAACTATACAGAATTAAACAAAGCTACAATAGGCGATGCTTATAAATTATCACGTAAAGATTACATTATTAGTAAATTAAAAGGACATAATTGGTTTACAACATTAGATGGAAATTTTGGCTATTGCCAATTAAGACTACATGAAAATACAAAACCATTAACTGCTTTTTCATATCCTCCACAAAAACATTATCAATGGAATGTATTACCATTTGGATTAGAACAAGTACCAGGTATTTATCAATGAGTTATGGATAATAATTTAGAAAGACTAGAATACTTTACATTAGCTTATATTGATGATATAATTATCTTCTTTAATAAAGATTAAGACGACATTTACAAAAATTTAAATTAGTTCTCACCCATTGTAAAACAAAAGGATTAATTCTCAATAAAAAGAAAATTAAATTAGTATAACAAAATGTTGAATATTTAGGAATAAAATTTCACAATGGTTTCTTACAATTACAACCTAATATTCTTGAGAAACTACAACAATTTTCAGATATATGAAAAAACAGTATAGAAGTTCAAAATTTTCTTGGATTGTTAAATTATATATCTAACCAAGGATTTCTAAAAGAAGTAAAGAAAGAAAGAAAATAGTTACAACTAAAATGCAGCACTAAAGCTCAATGGACATAGACCGATGAAGATACAGCAACGATACGTATATTAAAAAATCTTTGCAAAAATTTACTAGCATTATATAATTATAATACTAAGGATACATTGCTTACACAAAGTGATGAAAGTATAGATACATGAGTTGGTTGCCTTTTGGCAAAACTACCTCAATCAAGGAAATATATTTTATGCAAATATATCAATGGGACTTTTAATCCCACTTAAAGAAAATATCCAATTCATGAAAAGGAAACACTTGCATGTATAAAAACACTAAGAAAATGGAAAGTGGATTTATTACTTGTCAAATTTCTCATTTTGACAGATTCCAAATATTTATGTAGATTTGCTAAATACAATATTAAAACTAATTATAATCAAGGATGATTAATTCGATGGCAATTAGAACTAAATCAATATAATTTTCAAATTAATTATATCAAATCCTCTGCTGACAGTCTTACAGATACTTTAACTAGAGAATGGAAATAATTATCCTCAGCTTGAAGGAATCACTCACCAAGAAGGAAGTAGACTTATTAGAATTGCAGCAATAAGTAGGAATAGTCAAAACAGATATCAACCAATTAAGAATAACCATTAGCCTCCTAGAAAAACAACAAGCACCTACAATTCAACCAATCACACCACAATAACTTTCTCAATCAACTATTCCACCTATCACATTTACTTTAAACAAACAAGACACCTCCTCACAAATAACCACTCCTGTGTCTCAAAAGAAACAAGATATGTCTGACTAAAAAACTTATGCCATATTCAATGGACCTATGGAAAGAATCTATGACGAATGGCATAAAGTTTCCATTCATATTACTGGAAAACCCTCAATCACTCATTACAACTATCCAACTAGGAACGAAGCTGAAAAAGCTCTCAAAGAATTCACAGAACCATCTTTACGACCTCAATATAAACAAATCTTAGAAATACCAGCTTCAGAAACAAAGATGAAAACACTTGGAGATCCAGTTAGTATGGATAAAATTAATGCTATACCTATAAAAGCATTAAAAGAGGAACTAAAAAAGATTACTCCTGAAATGTTCGATGACTATTTTCAGTCACTCAACAATTAGACAAAGGACCAAAATATATTCCAATATTATCCTTAGAATCGTGGAAGATATAGACCAAAAGTAATTATGTAACATCCATATACAGAACCTATAACCATCCATACATATAGTAACCAAGTTCCTATAAACGCATTCAAGTTATACAATTCTATTCAATGCTATACATATACACATTACAAAACTCCCCAATTTTTAACATTATAATTTAATAGTAGTAATACGTCTTTACATTTATATGGTAATCCAAAAGAAATCATAAAATTTCCTTTTTTATTAAATGTGCAATCATTTGTAACTAAAAACACATTCCAAAAGTGCTTTTTCTTCTATCTGTTAGTCTTGGTCCCTACAGATGTTCCTAGTACCTCACTCCTATGACTTAAACCTACACAGATTAACACTCGTGCTAAGCTTGAAAGCTTAGTGGGGAAAACACTTAGTTTTGATGACCACTTGTAGCAGCCATCCACCAAGTATAAACATTCAAAAATATCACCAACTCATATACCATAAATTCTCATTCATGAACCAAACATTGATAGTCAATGCTCATGTAAACAATGATGGCATACTTAAGCTGCTAGTAGTATGCCCTAGGCCAATGGTCATATGTGACTTTTGTCCTGACATTCTGACTCATTATTTATATATTATGAGGTATTCTTTTATATATGCATGTATATTATTTATGTAATGTGATTTACATTCCATAAATAGTATTAGGCTTATGTCATCAAGTATATGACTTGATAGTAAACCCATAAGCATTATAATACTATTCTAAACTTTCCTTAGTCGATCATTATTGGTGGAACAATAATGAATTAAGGCTAGTATGTGTTCCGATTCACGACCACGTTTTACTGATCATGGATATAAGTTATCAAATCAGATACATAGATATATGTTGGAGAACATATATTGGAATGACCCACAGAGAGACCACTACATAGTTTCATGTCATTAGTGATTCTCAATATAGTTTTACTTTAGTCCTTTGACTTGAAGTCATCGTGGTTCCCTACATGAGGAATTCAATGTTTTGACATTAGACTAAGTTATCTTTAATCGGTTAACAAGTAGTTTTATATTAGACATCAAATGAATCATGTGGAGGGATGTGAATGACATAGATGGGATTTGTACCTCTCTTAAATGAGGGAGATATCATTTAGGCTTCTTAACAAGTTTGACTAAAGAAATGCATAGCCGTGTTCAAATAAATTGATGAGGAGTCAACAATGTCATTTGTTATAGTCAGTCAACTTGGGAATCAAGAAACTATGATTAATCAAAGGTTGACATGTAGCATGCCTTATGATTAATCTTGCTATCGTGTTACAAAGGGACTAAGTTTGTAACCGTGGTTACAGGTTAAATCGAATTACTGATCCTCATTTGATTTGGGTAGTCATAATGTCTTGCTAGAGGCTACTTATGACTTATGGGTCTTGAAGTGTGATGAAGCCCATTGCCAACGTCAAATGAGCCTACAGGGTTGCATACAAAGAGTGATGTGATTTGGGCTTATTCTCTTAGGCTTAATTTATTAGGCACTGAATAAATATATGTGGATATATTTATTAGGTTATATTGAATTAAGTTGTCGGGCTTTTATTATATGAGATATAATATAGGCCGAAACTTATTGGGCTTTCATAATCCCAATGGGTTTAGGATTATGATATTCTTATTCCTATTAAAACAGGATTGTCCTATTCCCACTAGGAATAGGGATAAGGCCTTCTCTATAAATAGAGGGCTTATATCTCATTAGAAGACATACGAAAAACCCTAGCCACCTAGCCACTCAATTCTTTTCCTGAGAGAAAATTGTGTGGCGTTCTAAAGTTTTTAGAACGTGTTAGCACACATTAGCCACTGGTCGGATCATTCATCCTCGTGTGGATACTGGTAGAGGACGTTCGCGAGCTGCAGCATCAAAATAGCTAAAAAGAATCCCAATCCGCGTGCTTCAAGAGGTAATTCCATACACTTCTTATTGTGAAATTTTCGGTTAACTAAGGCACAAGACCCGAAGTCCTATGGTCCATTTCATTACGTATTATGCATTCCTAGGCCATAAGCGATCGAACATAAGCAAAGTACATAATCCAAATATGCTTCAACATATTATCTATATACTAAAAATGCACATTTATAATCTAAATATTGATATGATACAAATTATCTATGTAATTACACATCATTACGATTCATCATTACAACTAACACAAATACTCATCAATACCAATTATTAATATTGTCATGTTGTATTTCTTATTTATGACTATTAAGTTTCCTTTCTGTGTTAAGTATGCACATTTTCTGTGGGTGTGGATAACGAGTGCTGTGGATATCTAAAGATATCAAACTATGGATACCCGAAGGTATCGAACTGTGGATACCCGAAGGTATCAAATTGTGGATACCCAAAGGTATCGAATTGTGGACACCATTAGTGTCAAACTATAGCAGTTGCATTGTAAACCTATAGGCATGTCTATCTATCCATCACTAAGAAAATGAAGGAGGCATTGTAACATTTTCTTTTAATCATTTACCAATTTCATAATTCATTTGTTGACAAATCATAAGATATACACTTCAATTCATAAAATCTATATTTGCATTTATACATGTAATTCATGGCTTGCCACCATTAGAAGGGTATCAAAATCACACTTGTATAATCATACTATACACGTATGAGTGATAAATATGCACACAAATCATTATGTACATGTAAGTTTTCTTTAGCATGCATTATGTTCAATATTAAGTTTTAATGTTTAATCACCCAATTCACACATGGTAAGTTCTATTTCATTTATTCGTAGGTGTTTGAAAGTTTTCATACGCATTCAAAAAGTTTCAGATAAGATTTGATAAAAATCGGAAATGAAAACAATGCCACAATCGTGATAGACACTCTCTCCATTCATACCACTACTTGTTCCTTAATATGCATATAGAAAAAGTCAGAAATTTGTTTTAAGGTCTTCTAGACATTTTTTCCTCTATGTCTAAAGTTTCTATAGAGCTAACAATCAGACCATTTAGAATTCTAAATCATGAGATATAGGCAAGATATCATAAGCTACTCTAAAATAGGGACAGCATTAGGTCACCTTTTTCGATCTCAATTTCCAAGGTCATATGCAACTAAAATCACACATTTTGGAGGTCTTTCTGTTGAGTTATGACTCTAACAATGTGACTGACTCAAATAAACCTAAGATAGAATTCCACTACACGATACTCTCTTGTCATATACAACCAAGTTCATACAAAGTAACACTAAAGCAACATCCCATCAACAATTCCACATCCAAAATTAATCTTTATATCCATTCAATCGTACACAAATGCAGAAATCAACTAAGTCCTAAACCTTAAAATTGGCAAAGTAGTTCTTCTAATGCTTTTCCTTCCCTTCCTCTTGGGCTTTGCTTGAATCGCCAAGTGAAAAATGATGGGATGAAGAAGGTGAAATGGAGAGGAGAAAATTTTGAAGTTAAGCCATCAAAGTTTCGTCCATCTCCCCTCTCCATATGCCTTTTCATGAATTTTCTAAACACATGTTTCAATCCCATTGGACCATATGTCACAATCCTATTGGACCATATGTTACAATCCTATTGGACCATATGTTACAATTCTATTGGACAATATGTTACAATTTTATTGTACACATATGATTTAATCTTATTGTTCCCTGAGTTGACTTTAGGAAAATTGCATATTAGTCTTTCTTCTTCCTTTAATTCCCACATTGGACTATAATATTATCAATTTATTTCATTCCCCTATGTCTTAAGTTTCTAATGGCATAAATTTCATGCAATCTCGTTAATTATATTGGGAGTTATACCCTCAAAAATACAGTTTGTTCGAAAATAAGGATAGTAGCCAGAACTTAACTTCAAAACAGAATTCAAAACTCTTAGAGGCAGAATCAGATTTTAGTTCCTTCATGGAAGTTTTATACCTTTGTCTTTAGTTTAATCTCTAATTAGAACTATCCAATTTATAGGTCTTTAGGCCAAGATATGGCCAAATTATAGAAATTCATTCAGTGGAACCTATCCATTCAGTGAGGTGCATATCCCAAATCAACTAACTTCGGTCTTATCATGCAAGAGCAATACAAAAATACATCCAATTTAACGAAAACATCTCATTTACTTATGGAATACTTCTTTTTATCAATTCCCCTCACAACACATTCCTAAATCCACGTAAACATATCAAAAATTTCCATACATATTTCACATCTAACCATGTGTGTCCATGTTAAAGCAAACAAATTATCCATTTACCCTTGTCTTTTACATTAAGTACCATAATGTCTCTTAATAAGATGCACTTAATTCATTATGTTCACTTCTTAATACACCCTCAACATGCTATAACACTTTCAGGGCATATATTGGGAGGTTACAAATTATCTTTCCTGAAGTTGAAGTACTCACCACCTATATATCTTTTTTTTCAGAGTGGGTTAATAGATACTATTTACCTAACCAATTTACATATCCTCTCAGACTTTCCAACTAAATTCACCCAAGCAGTAAAAAATGATAAAGAACATTTTGCTAAAGATCGATAAATATTCATCAAAGTATTCAACAGTTATCCCATATTTAAAGGATCATCCATTCATCTATCTCGAGTAGCTTATGTTCAAATTGGAATAAGCAACAAGATGTATCCACCAATCGATGAACCACCACACTATAAGTTTAATTGGGAAGCTATTAATCAATTAAATTTCCACTGAATGGAAGGAGTTTATCAACAAAGTTAAATTTTTAAACAAGATTCATTGATAAAGCTCAATTATCGAGGACAAAATTTAGTGATGAGATCAGCATACAAGATTATAATTTCACATGAATTCTCCAGCTCATCAAACAATTTAAAGCATCATTTTCTACCCTCTCTGGAGTATTCAACGAACTGTTACAATAATAGAAAATATGATATATTAACAAATTCAACATCATCCAACTCACAAAAGTGCCCACTTTGCCCTACCAGTTCAAAAACAGACAAAGATGACATCTCCATAAAAGCAATCATTGAAGACTAGTCACTATGCACTAAAGGAAAGCAATACTTTTTTTTATACATAATGTAAGCCACCTGTCAAGATTCTTTGACCATAATTATCCAGGAATATGCTTTTTCTTTATTTCCTTTTACTTTTTGCTTTTACTTTAAGTCTTTTCTTCTTTTGTTTCAAGGACACTACGAAGTGTTCAAGTCTATATAATGTAAGCATCGAAACTCTATTCAGCATGTAAAAATAAAAGCTCATTCCTAAACTCCCTATCCAAACTCTTAAATTCTTGCCCAGCCTCTGACATTGGCATTAGAGATCGTTGAGTAAAAATAGGTATTTTAAATGTTTTTTTATTTTTATGCCATTATGTTTATTCATTAATTAAACATCTATTTCTTTAATCTTTTTAATTACTTTTTTAGATTTTCTATAACTATGCCTATCTGTGAAATTTGTAGAAACCTTCATCTATTAATAATAAATACTGAAAAGAAACTTAAACTCGGTAGAAAGTTTATGAAAACATTTACCAAAACATATATCTCTTTAGAAGTTATTCATGCTTCTAAAAGTACTCTTCACTAAATTATAAATAGTATTAATCGAACCACAGATGTTGGACCCCGTTTTCGAAGCCCAACTATCGATTTGGATACTAAAAGATATTTGCCCCGAGTCTCAAGACGAAACCCATGGTGACCATTCGGGACCGTCGCGTGAGGGTGGTGTGAAAGAAAGGTGTAAAGTATTGCAATCATAATAAATCTCAGCGTGGCAGCAAAGGACAGTTTGCCGCAGCGAACCTATGGAGTTATCTCCATGGACCCTTTGGGAAAAGTTCGCCGTGGCGGAAGTCATTCTTTACCGCCGCGAAGTCGCCTTCGGAAAGGTTCGCCTAGGCAAACCTCTGGCTTCGCCGCGACGAAACCCTCAGAATTCAAAATCCAAACTCAAATGTTCAAACATTCAAGACAAACACATACATTCAAATCTGACCAT
>JAOQMS010054260.1:0-28074 GCA_027563885.1 Erythroxylum longipes | reverse complement strand
GTCATGAATGCATGTACAAACATTTTTCATGTGCAAAACTCACTGTTTACAAGTGCATGAGCATGAAATGTGTCTTCTTATTGCTCTCACGTATACCCGTTTCTATAATTCAACCCGTTATATGGAAACGGGATGTTACACTCACCATTTGGCATAATTACAATTTGTCATACTTACCCGGAAATGCCAAATGAAAGTATGTACAATTATAAAAATGTGCCAAACAATATGTAAGTTACAAATCACTTATGTCTAACGTTCATTTATCTTAAGTCATATAAATGTCTCCTAAGTAATTGTTCCAGTTGTAGGTAACAGGATGTTACAGTCTTAACGTGCCATCCTCGTAGAGTATGTTCTCGAATAATTGTCGATATATTCGGGCATATGCTCTATAAGAGTAGTGTGTTACATGAAGTCCTATTGAGTCTTGGATAATCAAATAGTTTTGTTCCCCCTCGTTGTTCAATTTTCTTTCATTGTAACTTGATTACTTTCCTTATTAATTCTTCTACACCTAAAGCTTCCTATCATGTTAAATTGTTGACACTGAAGACCAAACAATTATGAGAGCCTTGGTTGAAGGCTTATGGTAACTATTATAGCATTAGCATGTACTGATTCAAAATGCATAGCATGGATATATTCAGCCAATTCAATATGCCAACTTCTTCATAAGATATTGATTTCATACATTTTTTGTTAAGGAATTCACGATGATAAAGTTTGTTTGACGCACCATTGAACTTTTTCGAGTCCTAAGCCACAAAGGATATGTGGTAATGTTTATCGAAATGACTAGTAAACATTGCTTTGTCATCTTAAATGGATCTAGAGAAAAATTAGTCCTAAAAATGTCTTGATATTGGGGATTTAGTTGTTAAAACATAGTTCATGATAATGTTTTCTCAATTTGGTTGTTTTCTAAATGTGGATGAGTGCAAATAGAAATTAGCCTGTCAATGTCCTGCTTATAAATGCAAGGACAAATGGGCCAGTTATGAGTACAGCTATAGCGGTGGTTTGTTGTACATGCGAGAATATGATACATGCACAAGTAAGTATCCTTCTGCTACTTTTGTTATTGTTGTTTACTGACACAATTTTGGCAGTTTTGACAAAAATGGATAACTATCATCGTAACCCCAGTTTACTTTATCTTGGCTTCATATATCTTCAAATTTGATATGTTTTTGTATTGCATTTCTATGTAATTCAACCTAATAGCATTCACTTGATGAATAATAGATGCCTAATAGATAAGCATTAAGTTGTAGACGTTAATTTTAGAAAGTTTGGATATGGCTTTTTTGGGTCTAGCATTATATTTATAGTACTTCATCTCATGCACTTCATTTTTTAGTACCAACAGCTTAAGTATCTTGTTTCATGTATCAAATAAAGAATCAAGCACAGAGATTAGCTGGGGCTTTGCGTGGATAATCATTCTTGGTTTATTTATGACCGAAGTATACAAGTCTAGAATCCAAGTATGCAGTTGTTTCTATCATTATTTACTAATAAAGTACTTGTTCTGATTGCCCAACTTTGACAGAGGGTGAACAATTCAGAATGGATTAAAATTTTTAATGTGGTTTGTTTGATATGTTTGATTAAGATGTCAGCACTAGTGCATTTGAGTTTAGTTGATAGAGAACTTTTTGTAGAGATACCTGGATTTAGAGATACGAGCAATTATGGCACAGTACATGCCCTTGGATAGCTAGGAAGAGCACCATCAGACCCTCATTCGTGGTTTGATATCTGAATAACTTGATGAATAAGGATGTTAATATTAGCACAACCCAGCCAGGCCCAATTTTGACCTAGTTTGACCGGACCATGAGCGAGTCACGAGTTAAAAGTGATCGACCAGACCATAACTTCAAAAATGATGCGTTTTGCCAAAAACATCATTTTTGACTTTTTAAAGAAAATATATAAGGTGGGCCGGGTTGGCCTGGGGACCACGGGCTAAACCATGGACCAGTCAGCCCATGGTCAGGTCTGGCCACAGGCCACCTAGCCTATGGTCGGTTTGAGCCTAGCCCAGCCCATTGATATCCCTATCGATGAAGAGCGAAAAGTAGTATTTCTATAAGCTGATTTTTGATTGATGATCGGGTAATTCTTGCCTTTGGTCACTCTTTTGTATTTAGAAGGTACATATTTTGTAAATGATGCTGATAAATCTCAGCAGCACTCAAAAGTTCATATTGATGATACCACTATATAATAGTTAGGATTTCAATTTCTATTATTGTTCTTATAAGTCCCTAACCATGTTGCTTTTTTTTAATCCTGTCACAGTTAGGATTTTAGTTTATGTTAACCATCATTATTGATGACTTACATTTGCTTTGTAAAATCGTGCCATAATAGTAACCATGAAACCAAGACCAACCATTTTCGTCATATTAATTTATGCATTTCACTTGCTAATAATTTATAGCAAAAAGTGGATAACATCCATTGTGACACCGATGCTGCTACTGGGAAAAAAATAACTGACATTCGAGTCTTGCTTATCCACCACAAAGTGGCATTGAAGGAAAACCAACTCTTATAGATTCCAATGCTTCCTCTAAAACTGTAATCTTTCTTTTCTTCTACCTTTTTAGTATTGTTTAACCTTTTATCAGCCAGGTTGTATTGATGGAAAACAAAGTATCGAGTGTTTTAAGGATGACTTGTACAAATGCATTCAATTTTCTGCTCCTTGTCCCAAGTCATAAGGTTTTGCCTATTTCTAGTTCAATTTGATCTCATAAATATAAAACACAACTTTTTCGCCACTGCAAACTAAAGGAAAGTATCAAACTCTTCCATTTCGAGCTGACAAGAAGGCTTAACTTATACAATAGGGAACAGAGAATACAAAAAAGAGAGACATAAAAAATGAGTGAAAGAGAGGTTCAAGTAACTTAATACAATTCCCAAAAGTTTAGAAAATGAAGCTCTTTGCTAAAAGTAACTTAATACAATTCCCAAAAGTTTCATATTATGTGGGTGTAGAAAGATTCAACAAAAATCATATTATATGGGTGTAGAAACCTCAAAACCAATATTTATTACACCAAACAGTGAATTAAATCATAATCATAAATTCAATTCCTCAAATGAAAGAACTAATAACCAAATTGCATCCACAAGCAAGCACGAACTGATCATTATACTACAAGCCCTTATTAATGGCTTCTATAGATCTGCATCCACATACTTTAAACATATTACACCTAAGACATAAATGGCCCACACATCTTCTCATTGAAATTTTGTTTAATTCTAACCGCTTGATTTTGTAATATGGGACTTCTACAGAGCTACCATGTCGAAAGATTATCCTTGTCTTTGTTTATTTTTTAGGTAGGGATAAATTACATTAATTCATCACCACCAATCTATGTATCATGTGACAAGTTTCACAAATTTTACAAATAATATCTTATTTTCATATTTTATAACTAATTATAAATATACATACATTCATTTTTAAAGAAAATGAATTTCTTTAAACATTTAAGTCTTGTAGATCCTATGAAATGAAAGGAATGTTCAAGTTGAAAAAACTACTTAATCATTTGAATCTTTATTGCAAAATCTATAAATCAAACACCTCTTGGTTAAATCATAACTGAGAAGTGATCACTTTATATCATAAAGTACAAAGATAACATATAACAACCTTTCTTTTACTATACCATTATTATAGAAAGGAAGAGTATGCTAAGCTGTCTATCCTTTCAAGGCAAAAGGATACCGTTCTCCTTTTCTGTATGATCTCAAACTTGATACACTGAATGCTAAAAGGGCACCGTCGAAAATCACCCCAAATCTTATGATAGAAATGCTTCCTGTGATCATGAAGGACAAAAAACCACCAAAGGAAGGAAGCAAACCTACAAAACATAATCCACTTAATCTAAAAGCACTTATCTACTCCAAGCATCCATTATGCAACCACTTCAATATAATCTTTACAATGCAGTAAACTGGAGGACCATATAATAACATCATAAGATATGTAAAACTATTCTTATCATAAGGTATTCCAACATGAAAATCTTGGACTTTGGAGATATCATTAATGTGGTTAGTTATGGAAGCAAATGTTTGCACAATCTTCTTAACTGGTTCAGGGGAGTTCTGAATAGTTATTGATAGATATTCTTGACCCTCTTCACTAATCTCCTTAGCTGGGACACCTAAATCATTCATGACCTTTTCAACCTGAATTTTGAACTGCTTCGAAGTTTTATCCATAATGATTTTAGCTCTTTTAGAGTAAACTTTGTAAGCTTCTTGTGACACAATTTGCATCTTTAAAGATTGCTTTTCGAAAGCCAAAAGGGTTTGCCTCCATGCTTCATCTGATCCTTCAACTCCCAATTTCAAATCATCCCTCTCTTTCTCCACTTCAATTTCAAAAAGCTTCTAAAATCATATGGAGGAAAAGGAAAGACAAGGTTCAATCTTTACCATACCAAGTTAACAAGATTAAAATATTTAACTCATAACCACCATATTCTTTATAAAATAAAGTTAAAAAAGGAAATAAAAGAGACCTAGAATTCAATTTCCAAAAAAGAAATCAACTTTACAAAAACAAAGAGATTTTAAACGGAGTGAGAATTGAGATAAGGTGTTAGCTCATTGATTCTCCATGGGAGGTGGCAAATGAGACAATTGGTCAGTGAAGAGAAGTAGAAAAAGGGCAAATATTGTTAAAATATTTGGGGATTTCTTGCGTTTGGGAGGAGGAACAAAAGAATGTTGAAATACTTAGGGATTTTATACATCTTAAAGGAGGGACGAAAGGGATTTCGTGCATCTGGGAAGAGGGATCGAAAGATAGGATTTCCTCTCGTTGAAATGACATCGTTCAACTAATCAGCGTTTCGAATCTTAACCACTACTCACGTGTCTGATTAATTAGGGTTCCTCAACATGTGGCAATGCCACATAAGCAAAGATAATGGAGGCACTAACGTTGGGCTAGAATTGAAAAAATTGAAAGTTTGGGCATTTTATTGCTACTTTTTAAAGTTCAGGCTATAATTGAAAAATTGACAAAAGTTTTGAGATTTTTTTTGTAATTAACCCTTTAAAATACCATATACTTCCTCCTCTTGTTAGCTTAAATACCACACACTTCCTCCTCTTATTAGCTTACTAGATGCATTGTTAGGTCTTCTTGTCAATATTTAATTTTTCTTTCTTATGAAGTTTCTTTAACAATTCAACTTTCCTCTCATTATCTAAGCTACCTCTTTCATTTAAAGGAATAACACAAGATCTAAAAGAGATAGCGAGTTTAAATTCATAAAAAAACTTAAAAAGATTATAGCTCGTAACACTATGGACAGTCTTATTATGGGAAAATTAAATAAAAATGAAAGATTTTTCTCAATTCTTAAGATTATTACCAATTATAGCATATAATAAACTTCCTAAATTCCTATTAATTATCTTAATTCTTCCATCGATTTATCTTGGTCCTTCCAGAAAATGTTGAAACTAAGACATTCCTTTGATTAAGCATGTTTTAGGAAATGGGTAGAATATTTGGGTTTGGTTAGATAATTTGACATACTTTAGTCCTTTAATACAAAGGTCTAAATTATCTTGACTTACGAACATACTTCCATTTAACTCTAGAGTATCTTCTTCGAGGAATCATGAGCAAATGGGCAAGAAACTTTAGAGGATTCAATTTATTAGTGGGTTATTAGAGGATTCAATTTATTAGTGGGTTATCTACCCCAAATCCTTTATATAGCTAGGCAAGATGTAGTTACTTGGTTACTAGATACCCCAGGGATTTTTACTAACAAGTCTTGCTACAAGGCTTTAAAGGAAGGAGGCGAGAATGTTCCTTGGTACAATTTTCTATGGAAACGTTCTCTAAAACACAAAGAATCCATTTTCACATGGTTGGTAACAAAGAACTAGATTCATACCAAAAATAGATGGTTTAGAACTTATGACCTTATATGCGTGTTTTGTAAAGAGAATGAAAAAGATCGAGATCACTTACTCTTTTAATGCAGCTACTATAAAGTGGTTTGGAGCAAAATTTTACTCCTACTTTCGGTTACTTGCATCAATTATGATTGGATATGAACTCTTAATTGGATCATATATACTGTGACTTAGAAAGTGCATGACGCCCCTTTGTACAAAACAACCTTCACAACTGCTATTTACTTTCTATAGAAGGAATGTAACTGGAGGATATATAGGTAAGAGGGATTTGATAAGTATAACCTAGCTTATAACACCATCAATTGGATCAGAGCCATCCTTATAGCTAAATTTGATAAGCTGGCACTATCCATAGGAATGAAGACTAGTTGGAATACGTAACCTTTATTGTTAAATTTCATTTCCTTATGTAAGTTGGTTTGCAGTTTGGCTTTGTAATTCTTTTCATTGTGAACTCATTGTAATGTCGTGATAACTTTGCTATAGTTAATTCAATCCATTACTCAAAATAAAAAAAAGCTCAAAACAAAATATATTAAAAGGTCTACCCTTATTTCACTAGGTGTGAATAATATATGGCATTAGAATCAAGATTTAGTCTGTTTACAAACAACACAATTTTCATACATTCTTTTTATATCTCTCCTTATGTGTAGCTAGAAGAAATATTTGCTCAAAATCTCAAGAGTATTTTTAACTCTAAAGTGTTTACAAGTAACACATCTTTCATACATTCTTTTTTTATCTGTCCTCATATATAGCTAAAAGAAATACTTAATCAAAATATCAAAAGTTTTTTAACTTTAAAGTGTCATATTTAACCTTCCTTATGTGATTCTATCACAATTAACTCTTTTAAGGAATTATTAGACACACATAATTGTTTCTTCCTAAAAAAATTCTTTATGCTTATAGAACTTTCTAAATGTATAATGCTCACATACTTTTAAAACATTATCAAAATTAGGATCATCAATATATAGATCTCTAATATGCTCAAAATCCATTAATTTAGCATGCAAGTTTGATACAAACCTCATTAAAAACATTAGTGAAATTTGATACCAATATGATAGGACCAAGTATCATTCTATTATGATAAGTTTGATCTAAGAGAAAAAAAAAACATAAAGCACAGATAAGAATTTCCACATTTATATATATGTATAAAACGAATGTAAGTGATGAGATTCTAAAGTTTATCACCAATAGCAACCTAGATAAGATTTTTAGTTATTAGAGAACCTTAAATAATATTTTCTTTAAGAACGAAGATGATGAAATCCCTGCCCAAGGTAGTTTGATTGAATAAAAATGTAAGATGTCCATTACCGTTATATGAAAGCTTTTATAAACACAAACACTAAAACTAGAATCTTAAAGGAAATAATAATATTGATATAATCTAAGTAGGAAACAAGTAGCTTTGAAAGGTAAGTCAATCTATATCTACATAGAGGTTTTAAATTCAAAAATTAATAAATACACAAGTCTGACACTAATCCATTTTTTAAAGTCAATGATTATAAGGCCCCAACATATACCCTGGAAGTATTATAGCATATATATGGTGTATTAAGAAGTGAACATAACAAATTAAGTGCACCTAAGTATAGTAAGAGCCATAATGGTACTTAATGTAAAAGACATGGGTAAATGGGTAATTTGTTTGTGTCGCCATGGACATATATATTTAAACATGAAATATGTATGAGAATTTTTGATATGTTTACTTGGATTTATGAGCGTGATGTGAGGGGAATTGATAAAATAAGTATTTCATAAGCAAATGGAATGTTGTTAGTTAAATTGGATATGTTTTTGCATTGGTCTTGTATGATAAGACCGAAGTTAGTTGATTTGGGATGTGTATCTAGTTGAATGGATAGGTTCCACTGAACATATTTCTATAATTTGGTCATATCTTGGCCTGTAGCCCTCTAAATTGGATAATTTCAATTGGAAATTAAACTAAAGACATATTTTTAAAACTTTGATGAAAGAACCAAAATTTGATTATGCCTCTAAGAATTTTGAATTCTCGTTTGAAGTTAAGCTCTGGCTACTATCCTTATTTTCGAACAGCCTATAGTTTTTGGTGTATAAATCCCAATATAATTAACAAAATTACATGAAATTTATGCCATTAGAAAATTAAGATATAGGGTAATGAAATTAATTGATAAGATCATAGGGCAATGTGGGAATTAAAGGAAGAAAAAGGACCAATATGTAATTTTTCTAAAGTTAACATATGGACCAATTGAATTAGAGCATGTGTGACCAATAAGATTAAAGATTGTGTGTGTCCAATAGAATTGTAACACATGGTCCAATATAATTGTAACACATGTTCCAATAGAATTGTAACATATGGTTTAATAAAGTTGTAACACATGGTCCAATGGGATTGTAACACATGGTCTAATAAATTGTAACATATGGTCGAATGGGATTGAAACATGTGTCTAAGACTAGAAAATTCATGAAAAGTCATATGGAGAGGGGAGATGGATGGAACTTTGATGGCTTAACGTTAGATTTTTTGCCTCTCCATTTCACCTTATTCATCCCATTGTTTTTCATTTGGCGAGCGAAAGAGGAAGGGAAGGAAAAGCATTAGAAGAACTACTTTACCAATTTTAAGGTTTGGGACTTAGTTAATTACTGCATTTGTGTATATTTGAATGTGTAAAAAATTCATTTGGATGTGGATTGGTTTCTGGGATGATGCTTTGGTGTTATCTTGGATAGAATTGGATGAATATGATAAGAGAGTATCATATAGTGGAATTCTGTCTAGGGTTTGTTAAACCAGTCATATTGTTTGGCTCGTAACTCAGCTTATAGATCTCTAAATTGGGTGATTTCAGTTGCATATGAAAACTAATAGATAGAAATATAAATCTATAGAAAAGACTATGAATTCTTGCTTTATGACATTGTAAATTGATATCAAAAATGGTGACCTGATGTTGCCCTTATTTTGGAGTAGCTTGTGATATTTGGTCTATATCTCATGATTGGGAAGTTCTAATGGTTTGATTGTTAGTGTTATGGAAACTAGAGACATAGGGTAACAAATGTATAGAAGATCGTAAGACCTTTTTTGAGTGTTTTCTATATGCATATTAAGGAACAAATGGAGTTGGTCATGTGATTTGCTTATGGATTGATTGTTTGTCTATTTTTAGACCACTGTGGGCTTAGACCAAATTGCACTATTTTAAGTTTGTTTCCATTTCCAATTTTTAATAAATCTTATCTGAACCTCTTTGAATGTGTATGAAACTTTTCAAACACAAAGAAATAAATTAAATAGGACTTACCATATGTGAATTGGGTGATTGAACATTGGAAATTAAGATGAGCATAATGCAATCCAAAGAGAACTTACATTTACATAAAAGTTTTGTATGCATATTTATCGCTCATATGTGTATAGTATGATTATACAAGTGTGATTTTAACACCTTTCTAATGGTGATAAGTTATGAATTGCATGTATGAACACAGATACATATTTTATGACTTAAAATGTATATCGTATGACTTGTCAATATATGAATTGTGAAATTTGCAAATGGTTAAAGGAAATGTTATAGTGCCTGCCTATTGTCTTGGTGGTGGATAGATAGGCATGCCTATAGGGTTACAGTGCAACTACTACAGTTTGACACCAACGTTATCTTTATTTGAGACTATAATGTCCCCACAGTTTGAGGCCTTCATGTATCCACAGTTTGACACTTTCGAGTATCCACAGTTTGATAATTTAGGGTATCCACAATTTGATATCTTTGGATATCCACAACACTAGTTATCCACACCTATAGAAAATGTATATGCTTAACATAGAAAGAAAACTTAAAAGTAATAACTAAGAAATATAGTATGACAACATAAATAATTGTTGTTGATAAGTATTTGTATTGATTGTAATGATATGCAATTTTATTGATAATTTGTATCAATGAGCATTGAATATCAATATTTGGCTTATAAATGTACCTTTTTGACATATGGATAATATGTTGAAGCATATTTGCATTACTTACTCTGCTTAAGTATGTCATCATTGTTTACATAAGCATTGAACATTTAATGTTTGGTTCATGAATGTGAATTTATGGTATGTGAGTTATGATATTTCTGAATGTGTGTGCTTGGCAGATAATTGCTATGAGTGGTCATCTAAACTAAGTATTTTCCCCACTAAGCTTTCAAGATTAGTACAGGTGTTAATCCGTGTAGGTCCAAGTCATAGGAGTGAGGTACAGGAAACATTTGCAGGCACCAAGGCCAACAGATAGGGGAAAAGTAATTTTGGAATGTATTTTTAGCTAAAGATGATTGTATATTTACTGAAGAAAGGAAATTGTATGTTTTCTTTTGGATTACCATGTAAATGTAAATATGTATTACACCTGTTAAATGATAATTTTAAGAATTGTGAAGTTTTGTAATATATATATATGTATAACATTGTATACCTTGAATGCATGTACATGAATTTGGTTGCTATGTGTGTGGATGGTTGTAGGTTCTATATAGGGGGTGTTACAATGATGGTTTGTTTTAATGTTTAACTTGAAAACAAAATGACGAGTTCAACATTGATTACCGTTTCAACTATTTATCTAGTTTGCTTTTATTTCTTCAGTTTGTAAATCTAACGAAATACTGTCACCAATCATATTTTGTAACCCTTTCCAAAGCTTGCTCTTTTAGTTGAATCAATATCATAGGCTTGACTTTAGTCTCTTAAAGTTGCAAAGCTTCATTTCTTAAATAAAGATTCACTATTAAATCATTAAGAGCTTCTTTGGCCTTCTTTAATCTACTCCTTGTTAATGGTCCTTTAACATTCTTCAATGGATCTTTAACAACTTTCAGGGCTTCACTTGAATTATTAGTAACCTGTTTAAACTCATCTTTATAACTACCTTACTTTAAATCTTGTGTATCTTTAGTAGATGTTTAATTCTCAATATTTCCATTTTACTCAAAAGGATTTGTTTTCAAATTGACATCTTCATTTATAAAATCAAAAAGCATTTGGTGTTTGGCCAAGAATGCTTCTCTCACATATTCATTCTTGATACTTTACTCCCCTTCTCTCGTATTTATCTCTCATTTTTTTTACTTTGCTTAATGTATTTGAATTAGTCCCAATTGTCTATTCTCATTTCTTTCCTCTCAGTCTCTCTTGCTTACTTTTATAAATCTTGAGTTCATCTTAATAAAATTTCTTTGGTGATAATAGAGCAATGGTAATTAATCTAACATTCATAGAAAAGGATATTTATTCTTATACCCATCTTGTATGGCTCTCTTATAAAATTTCTAAGTATAACCCAACAAAATGTGGCTAGTTTGCAAGGTACTATATCAATACCACCTTATCTTTGTTCCTCCCAATTAAGAAATAAACCGATACTTGCATGGTTACCTTAACCTTTTTACTCTCATTTATCCAATGCAGATTATATGGTTTAGAGTTTTGTAGTGGGAAACCCTAACTTCTCCATATTAGCTATATTATCACCATTCCATCTATAATTATATTACTAATTTGATCCTTGTCAGAACACCTTGTATAGAACATAATGTCCAGTTGTTCATTAACATCACCCTCTCCCATATTTATACTTAATATTCTTTTAGTAACCAATAGTCTTCCCTCTTTGGGTCTCACAATATACTTATTATCACTAACATCCTCCAAACTAGGCATATCACCATTTGCCTCTTCTTTTCTCTCGATCATACTCTCTATCCTCCCTCATCATCATCACTCTGTTTTTGGAATATTGTGAAGCTATGTGTCTTATCCTGAAACATTTATACACTTACCGCCTTTTTTCATAATTATTGTTAAGGAATTAGTACTAACTTTCTCTCCAGTTTCATTTGCACTTTTGGTTTACTAACTTCCTATTTTGGCTTTAGAATGATGTATTCCTATATACTCCATAGTTTACTTCATGAAAGAGAACCTATAATGGAAATACTAAATCAGTTAATAGGCCTTTTTTGAGTTCTCTTTCTACCTTTACAGTCATGTGCACCATATCCTCTAACTCTATATAATGGTGTAGGTAGACAACATTGACAATTTGTGGACTTAGTCTACAAATGAAGTGAGCTAATGTCACCTCTTGTTATGGAAATCACCATTTCCTTATGGTATTCTTTCACACTTTTCGATCCTTAAATTAATATTTGTAGTCTTTAGTAGAAATTTCTAGAATTGAAACTTGGAATAAAACATTTCTTCATCAACATTTTCATCTCTTCTCATGTCCTAATAGATGACTCTCAGTTCCTTCTTTAAGTGAGCATTTGTGACCTTATCAATCCACAACATGATCACTAAATTTAGTGGCTACCAATTAACCCTTTTCCCTTGTAAAAAGTTCTAATAGTCAAAAACTATATCAACATGCTTCTTTTACTCCAAGTAAGCAATTTTTTTGTTCTATCTTTCCTATAAAAGGTGGTATTGACATCTTAATAGTACCCATATTATTATTCACTCTTTCTTTTTTTGAAAAAATTAATTAAGCATATATTGAAAATATTTTAGAAGATAATAATACAACTTTCGGAGATTTTTACACTCCCTTTCCAAAACAAGCAATGATTGCTCAACATCATACCTTTGTTAGTTATAGAAAACTTATCAAAATGACTATGCATCCAAGCCACTACATTACAAATGACAACAATGTTTCAAAATCAGTGAAGGTTTTGGATAAAAGAAGTAAACTTCCCCCTCCTCTGCAGTCTAATACTCGTAATCTTCCCCAATTAGTGTTGTAATCTCCACTGCTAATGGAAGCCTTGTTTTGCAACCAACACTTATAGGTGAGATTCACTCTTTCTTCATACCTTCTTTCGAGACCTATCCCAAATATGCCTTCTCCTTATCTTCCCATTCCATTGCCTCTTCCACCTCTTTCTCCTCTATTACCTCTAAGGTTTAGCTCTCCTAAGTAATTAATAACACCCTCAACCTCATTATACACCTTAAAATTATCGATCTTAATAGTTATATGTGAGTCATGTTATAGGCCAATTATGGCACCTTAATTTTTCACTAACCTATCCCTAACTTCATTTAATTATCAAATAAATTGCTTATATTTGCCTTATATGGCTTTCATAATGGACTCTTGGTATATCTCCACTCTTTCCTTCTTACTTACTTTCTTGTCTTTGGATGAGTTTTTTCTTTAAGCTTGAGTCATAATGAACCTACAATAAAACATTAATGGAAGAAAAGTACTCCTTTATGTGTTTCTCTCAAAAGTTCATTCTATTGGTAACCTGAACTCTTGAGTAAAGCTTTTTTTTACAAATTAGATTATCTATACCAATAAAGCTAGTTTCAAATCTTCTTTTTTGTTAAATAACTCCTAAAGATACAAAATGGAGATAAACTAAACAAAAAAATGCTACTCGAGGATAAGGAACAAGAAAACTAAAAAACTTGAAACAAAACTTTATTAAACCATATTAAATCAAAAATAGAAGAAGAAGAAAAATAAGAAGGAGGGGAAGGAGGCGGAGAAGGAGAATAAAAAGAAGAAGAAATTGATGCACTAATAAAATGAAAATAGAATGTATGTGATATAAAGAATACTTTATTATTATTGGAAAAGAATTATAATTCCTACTTATAAAGGATAACGCAGTTGTCAACCATTTTTTTTGTATGCTTTATCTAGGATTTTTAGGATTTAGCAACACCATATCTGAATTTTTCTTTTGGTTACTTACAAATTCACGAAATAGGAACAAGATGTTGGGAAATTGGGATAAGATCTGGTCTGGATCGAAGCAGAACAATTATAAAACATTTTCATATTTTGATTTCCCAAAAACCAATATCACTTTAACATTATAGAACGATTAACACATAAATCATAATAAAGCATGAATCTTAATTCATATCTTATTTTGAAGCTTGATATTTTTCTTGTTGTATCCCATGAACCATTTTTGAAACTAATCCATCTTAACCATCATAGCTGTATAAGTATCTGACCTTTAACGGTGTCCATAGAACATGTTGAGAGAACTTTGTAACTTTTACAGGGAGGGTTAAGTAAGAATTGCTAGCTCCATTAGAGCCTAAGCCTATTTATAATAAGTTTTGGATATATTAATAATTTAATTAAAATTTAATTCTAATTTAAATTAAATTTTAATTAGAATTAAAAATAGATTTAGTTAAACACCAATTATGCCCAGATAAGATTTAATGTCTTATATTGATCCTTATTTATTAAATATCTCATATTTAATCATAAAGTTTCTTAAACTTTATGATCAAGTCCAACTTGATTAAAATATCTTTGCTCTTTTCAACCTATTCTTTATATGAGACCCATTAGGTTCCCAAACATGTTGGTAATGATTATAAATTATAATTATAATTCATGATTATAAATTATAATTAAAAGTTAAAACTCCTTATAATTTATCTTTAATTCTCTGATTAAACAATTTATAATCATAGATCAAGATTAGTATTTAGTAATGCATCATGACCACCAAAGTATTTAGGAATGTTAAAGTAGTCTTGAATAACCTTTTTATGCATGGTTTTTCTGTATAATTTAATCCTTTTATCATATACTTGTTTGATTAGACATAGAGCATGGAATTAATGTCTACTCTATTTTGAGTCCAATCATATTAGTTCTCCGCTATTAGCTATCAATTTAATTAATGACATTTGTAAACTATTTACAAAATATTATTCCACTTCGGCTAAGGATTTTTCGAGTCAATACTAATCGAGAACAAAAAAACATTCTCCTTAATTACTTTAGGATGATGAATCCTATCTTGATCACTTAACTACCTCGTTATAGTTTATACTACATCCAATGACTATTGACTAAACAACCTATAATCAAATAGGTCATAAATAGTATCAAAACATAGAAATCCCTATACAATATAATTTTGGAGACCTTAAGTCAAATGATCACTTATACAATTATCATAATGAGAGTTTTTATAGACATATAATTAATGTTCCAAATGGAATTTCTCATATCGAGTTAGCTCAGTGAACTTGTTTTCTACCAAGCACCTACTCGTTTCTTTAAGTATCTCTCACTTTAGTCTATGAGAACAACTACTTCCTTCATAAGGAAAAACATAATGTGTGCTAACCTTTTTACATTCTATTAATATCCATTTTTAATAAAATAATGACTAGGAATAATTTAGGGATAATATATAAATGGAATATGAATATCATAATTATAATCTCATAATAATTTCGTTTTCAATATATAATTATCACATGGAATTTATCATATACATCTAAACATGTATAGGATAAATAATGCCTTTAAATTATTTTATTATTAAACTACAACAAATCGATTGGATATAGGGCATAAACTAACAATCTCCTACTTGCTCTAGGCCAATCATTTAAATATCATATGCCTTATCACCATATGATGATCATGCTACTAAAGGGATAGTGGCTTAATAATAGAATTGTACAATATTCTCTATAGTGCGCACTTGTTTAAATCTTACAACTTTCATCTTAGTCATTGTCACAATTAAGAAAAATTGCCTAAATATATCATTGCATCTTTGCTGAGACCTTAGCTCCTTTTACTTTCCCAATGGATCTAATGTTCCATAATACATTACTACCTCGAAAAATGTAAGGAGCTATATCAAGTTCACTGAAGAAATTATTGATCTAGTTAATCATTTCCACTAAATGAAAAATGTATTATGGCTTAATTAGTAACCATTGCTATATTGGAACCTTCCTAATCTTAAAATGATACTGTGCTAACTATAATAAACCTTAATTAAGATTTAATTCTAAAGTTATATACATATAAACTTGAACTTAAGTATCAACTCATACATAAAATAATGAATATCTTTAATACTTCATAAGTATTAGATATCTCAAATACTAAACATCTTTAGTACATTATCTATGTATTTGGACTTAGAATAGGTGAACAACTTCCAACCTATCTCTATAGATCTAATTATTGAGTGTAATTTTGTAACATAATCTACTCATTTTATGCTAAAAAATTGCAGGTGAACGAGTTGTGATTTGTAGTTAACAAGAGCGGATATCGATCCCATAGACATTGATGCCCAGACACAACTTAATTTAGATAAGCCTTTGTTTAAGAAATGAAATTGTTTAATGCAAATAATTTGAAAAATTAAATTAAAATTAAAAGACTAACACAAAGAAGTAGATAATACCAAAATGCAGACAAATTGGAATTCAAGAATCTAAAGACTAGAGATTACTTGTTTCCCTATTTTGTCTCCCTCCTATTTTATTAATTGAATTGTGTCTCACCTAAGATTTCTGAATATATTAATTACCCTCTCTCAATGTGTAACTAATTATCCTAATTGAATTAAAGGGAATCAATTGGATGATCTCTCAACCTACCCAATGACTCTACTGATTCAACTAGTTATTAAACTATCATGTGGGTGATCAATTGACTTCGCCGAGATCTCTCTTCTAATAACTGATGTGATGATTGTAAGTCTATAGGTCACCAACTCTCGTTGTACAATCCTACACAATTAATCTCACTCACTCTCTCGACTTATTGCAAGATAACAAATAAAATCACCAATCATCAAATACAACTTCATTCAATTCAATAAAATAGGAGTTCTAACAAAATAGTTCAAAAGCAATCCCTAAAATTAAATCAGCCTAACATGGTCTCCATAGCATCATCAACATTCAAATAAACCATTTTACAAAGAATAGAAGAAGTAAAATTGATAGAAAATTGAATAAAGGGACTCCTTCTCTTTTTTGCCAAAATTTGGAAATTTTTTGTTGTTGATGTGCTATTTTCTCCAATCTTGATGATGATCTTTAACTTAAATCCTTCCTCAAAGCTCTAAACATGTGTTCTTCACTCAAGGATGGTGTTTCTACATAAGGTTTTTCATCTCCCTTGAAGATGGAGGCTAAATTATGCTTTAATAGTCCAAAAACCCTAAGTTTAATGAAGCCCCGCGTATTGTCTCAGATTGTAATTCCCACGATCGTGGGGTGGGAATTGGCATGATTCCCATGATCGTCGGAATTTGCAACAGATGGACTCCTCTTTTCTTTTCCTCTTTTATCTCTAGCTCAATCTCCAAGTTGCTCCATCTTCCTTCCTACATAAAGATAGTCAATTCTTACCCTAAATTAACATCAAACATAAAAAGACAATAATGGAAATCAAACTAAATGAAATATACAAAATGAATCCTAAACTAGAAAACACATGCCAATTACCTAGAAAAATATATACTAATGCATAACTATCAATATCCCCACACTTAAATCCTTGCTTTTCCTCAGGAAAAATAAATACAACCACTCAATTCTATCACTTCATTTTCATAAAGATCAAAGCATACAATCCTTTAAATTTAAGCCAACTCAAATATCAAGTTAATACACATATCATGACTACTTTTTCATTGGTATACATAAGCAAACTCAACAATTAACACCATCACTCAAAGATAAGTAAAGATACAAAATGAATTTTCCTAACAGTTTTCACTCATTTCTCTCAAGTGTTTGATGGTTAGTGTTTCGCTCAAACTTCCTATAGGAAATTACACTACCATAGCCTTGCTAGTACACCAATTCTCCTCTACAATGATTGCATGCATAAACAGATCAAAAGGACTTGTTTAGGGTTGTAATGTGGTAAGGGTTAAGGTGGGTAAAGAGGGAAAAAGGGTTAATCATAAGCATTCGTAAAGTAGAAAGCGAATAAAATGGGATAACAAAACATAACTCCGAGATATACAAATATAACTATGTTCTGCACTTATTGATACTACTCACTTGTTCTTCCTTTTTCTTCTCTTCTCTTTTCCTTTTCCTTTTTTAATTTATTTTTCTTTCTTTCTTTTTTTCTAAACATATGGAAGAACTATGAATCAAAATAGCACTGAATACATTGTAATCCACAGGTAGAAATATACTTAACTTATCTTGGTAAACTTTCACAACGATCCTAACTAATGTATTACTTAATACTCAACTAAGCTTGTGAATGGGTAGGCTAATAAGGTTTAAAGTTTTAAAATTTCGAGTGTTTTCAAGAAACAAAAGGTTAAGGCTCAACGGGGGTAGAAAGGGATAATATAAAGGGTAGGTCATTTAAGCCAAGGGTTAACACAAAAGGGCCTAAATCATCTCTATTAAGCATTCATCCAGTAGACTCAAACTGATTCAAAGCAAGTTTTGAAGGTAATAACCTAAGGAAGTATCACTCAATAAAGAAATAGAATGACTATAGATGGAGTTATATGGCTCAATCCTCACATTGGCTCAAATGAAAACTCATTATGCATCTCTACATTACCTCATTACTCAATGTCAATTTGTGACTAAGCTTATGTAACAAACTATTTTTCATCATTCTATATGATTCACTTTCTACTTAAGTAGCCTAATCCGAGTTCAAGCATGCATTCAATCTAATTCCAAATAGTATGATAGAATCTTATGGCAATATTCATCAGAATGATTCAAATGCAGTTCCATTGCTGACACAAAGCACACAGTATGCCTAACCATGCATCTTATTTAACACAATGCAAACAATATAATTAAGAAAGTCAATGTCACCTCCCCACACTTAAAGTTCACATTGTCCTTAATATGACAAATCAAAATAAGGGAAAATGACCTCAAACCAAACAAAAGAAATTGCAACAAACAAACGACATGAAACCAAACAAAAAATGACAGCAAACCACACAAAAGAAAATGACATGCAACCAAACAAAAGATGAAATTAAACCAAACAAAAGAAACAACAAAATTTAAAAGTGAAAGGGTAAGAAAAGCTTATTCAGATGATGGTGGTGACAGTGTTGGTGAAGGTGCTTCAAAATTGTTCCTCCAACAGAAGTTGAGGAATCTCTTCTTCAGGTTGCGCTGCTCCTTGTGAACTTGCCACATTTGGGTGTCGAGCTCATTTAGTTGGGATGTCATTTACTGTTGGTTGGAGGCCATCTGGTCGAGGATGTGTTGAAGTCGATCAACGTTATATGGTGTACTCGGTTCCTCTTCCTTTACTTCTTCCTCTGGTTTCGAGACTGCTCAGGATGTGGATGGTCGGGAATCAGTTGTATGGGTGCCCCTCTTGTTCCTCACTCCAAAATCTCATAACGTCTTAAATAAGATATGTAAAACATATCGTCTGGAGTTGTGCACACCTCTCCCACATCAAGGTTATAAGATTAGGCTAAAGCAGTAACAATATGAGACATTCCAAAATAGAACTCTTTTTATTTACCACACTCACTATTGATCAAAAAATCCTATAAGTTGTATTAATTTTAATTTTTTGATCAATGCACCATAAAAAGAAAAGTTCTTTGGCTAAGCATTTGTTGCTTTCAATTTTATTAAACACAATTAGACACATAAATTTGTGTAACAGTAAATGCTCGGCACCCTAGATTAAAGAATTTGGTGCACTGAGTGAGTCAAAATGTTCTTTACCTGTGAGAGTTTTTCAATAAGAATCGACATCAAAATTAGTGTGACCATCTAGAATTTTTGCATTTGACAAATTGAAAATTTCACACATGACAAGATAATCAAGTTTAAAAACATTTCTAGTTAACCTAAACCAAAATGCATCCATTTTAGGGTTGTACTGGACTTTTGTGAAAAACTCTAAAGTTATAGTAGCATAAATAGGTACATTGCACCGAACAAACCTATTCCACCCTACGTTTGCAGCTAGTTGCTCAAGTTGTCGTCTCACTCCTATGTTCTTTAACAATTTAAAATCAAAATACCTTGGAGTGAATGTTTCTCTATCCCGAAGGTCACGAAAACGTGTACCTTCTTCTCAATAAATTGGGAAGGGAGAGTGGTAAATTACCACTAAATCGTGCTTACCTTCACCAGAAACTTGCAAGTGGAGTTCATCAGCCAGTTTCCTAGACATCATCTTCCTTGGTGCCATTATAAGAGGAAAATCTGCAAAAATTGAGAAAAAATGAGTGAAATTCGTATTTAAGAGAGAGAGAGAGCAGAAGCTTACCCAAATCTTTGTATTTTTGAATGATTAATGCAGGAAAAGATGAAAGGATTGTAAGATTAACGAAAGAGTAGAAGAAAATACCAAGAATCTAGAGGAAAATTGAAGAGAGTTTTAGAGAGTGGGAAGAGAGAATTTCGTGGGTTAGAGAGAGAGGGAGTGAAATTTGGAAGAATGGGTATGGGAAGAAAAGGGGAGGGAAACTTAGTTTCCTCCTAGATGGAATTCTCACGATCATGGGAATTCCCACAATTCCTACGATCGTGGAATTTCTCTCTAAAAAGTTTCAGGAGAGATTTCCCATGATCATGGAATCACCTCCTTTTCCAAGATCGTGAGTTTTTGTTCACTCAAGGTTATAAGCTCTAAATTTCAAATTTTTTAACCTTGGTAATTATTGCAAGCGCACAGGTCGTTCGCGTAGTACCTAAGGTGTCGATCCCATAAGGAAGATAACTAGCCCTAAAATCTAATGACAGTTAAGTTTGTAAAACCTAATTAAACAACTATTGCAGTAATTTAACTAATCAAGAATCAAATATGAGAATTTAAATCACCAAAAGAACAAACAGAATTAACTCACACGAATAACCCAATTTTCAACCTAGAAGTGACCAATTGAGAGAAAGGGGAATTTATTCAAAATTAAAGAAAATCTATCCAATTATGAATTTTTCCGATTTAATGAGCCTAGACGATCCTAGGGTGAATTACTCTCTCTTGAGTTATAATTCTTAACCCCAATTGATATTCCCTAATTCAAATTATGGAAATTGCGATCTCTCAATCTATAATTTTTCTAAAACCTAATTTAGTTTTAACGCTGTCTATTAACCTACTGGGAATCTATACTCAATCTTTTGTTACAAGACTCAACCAGTTTGATTCAATTATCTACCTATCGATTTACCTAACTCTTATTAACCTAAATTGATGATTTTTACCGGCTCACCCTCTCAGTTTGTTGCCTAGTTATGAAGAATCGAATTAAATCACAATAAATCGAAATAAAACACAATCAAAACAATCTTATTAATCTCAAGAATAAATCAACCAGAAGGTGAGTTTAGACAAACATCAACACTCTACAAAAAATATTTCTAATCAATCTCCAAAATTCCATAAATCAATGAAATCGAAATAACAATTAGAATATACTTTTGGAATGGATATTGGAGGCGCAACTGCAGGAAACCACCTGTTTTGGGAAGTACGTCACGTCAAGTATGTCTCCGTGCCTTTCTTCCTTCGTCTCCTTCCTCGATCGATTAATCACTAACTAGGTTTTACACTTAGATTTTCGACAGAGTCTCTCTCTTTTGCAGCTTTTGTCTCTCATTTTCATCTATCACATCATATTCTATTTATATCTTTGAGGCTCTAGGTCAAAGTCGGGCTCAAAACGGTCCAAAAATTTGTCCAAAACATGAGTTTTTTTGTTAGCCTGACACAGTGCACGATCGTGGCCCTACTTGCCACGATCATGACTGGCACTTTTTCCTTTCTGTCACGATCGTAGCCTAAAGTGCATGATCGTGGCCTGACTTGACGTTTTCTGTCATGATAGTGCTATCACGATCGTGGCCTGGTTGCTTCTGGTTCTTCCTCTTGCGGTATTTGAGGGCTATAATTGTAAATCTCGACAAATACGATCAAGTTTTTAGTGTCATTTCTAGGGAGGCATATAATTAGCTTAATTATTTTAGTTTATGGCATTTTCACAAGAAATAAAAAAAAGAAGGAAGTTTGGCCGTAAGTCGAAGGCATATATTTTGGACATCATAAGGTGACTATGAGGAATCAAGAAGGTTAAATGCCAAAAGGAAATGGAAAGAACAATGATGGAGGATATATATTATAGGGAGCAAGGAACTCTTATGGACTTCAATGAGGCATAGTTTAGTGGGGAAAATTATCATCTTTATATAAACAGGTACACTCCGGGGTGGCAGCACCACCCAGATTTATGATGGTTTAACAATGTAAAGACTCATATGGGACATTAAGACCTATTAAGATTTCAGCAAGATGAGAGTCCAGTTTATGGGATTCTAAATTGGATAAGATCATGGATAAACTTATGAATATGGAAGAGGCCCAGAAAAGACTGGAAGAGAAGTTTGAGCAAATAAGGAAATATCATGCCTCTTTTATTCAAAACCTAGAGATTCAAATGAGACAAATTTCTAACGAATTTTGTAAGCAAAATATGGAAAATTGTCTATGCAGCATAAAATTAAATTCAGGGGAGCTATGTTAGGCTATCGCTCTTGGTGATGAAAAAGTTGAGTTCAACATGAATAGGAGTTTGAAAAGCAAGGAGGAGTCGGATTGTTGTATGAGAATGGATGTGATGGATAGTGTGTAGAGGAGATAACTGGTAGAATGAGAAAAACAAAGAGTGAGAGGGAATTAGAATTGAATGAAGAAGATGAGAGTGAAAAGAGAGAAAGGATGGAGAGGAAGAAGAGAAAAGTGAGAAGGAACCTTTAGTGAGGAACAAGCCATCCATACTACCTTCCAATGAGAAAGCACCCACCCTAGAGTTAAAACCTTTACTTTCACACCTAAGGTATACATTTTTAGGTGAAAACCAAACATTACCTGTGATTATTTCAAACTAGTTGAGTGATGAACAAAAGAGGTAGGTAGTAGAAGTTATAAGGAGGAGGATGAAAGTGATGGGGTGGCAGATATCAGACATCTGAGGGATAAGTCCGAGTGTTGTGATGCATAGAATAAATCTCGAGGATGGATGTAAACTAATGAGGGATAGGCAAAGGCGTTTGAATTCGAATATGCAGGAAGTTGCAAAACAGGAGGTGATTAAGTTATTGGATGCAGGAATTATATACCTAATCTCAGATAATGAATAGGTAAGTTCAATTCAGTATGTACTAAAGAAAGGAGGAACAACAGTGGTAAAATGAAAAGGGGGAGTTTGTATTGATTAAAGGAAGCCTAACTTAGTGACAAAGAGGGACCATTTCTTACTGCCTTTTGTGGACCAGACGATTAAGAGATTTATAGGACATGCATTCTACTGTTTCTTAGATAGGTATTCCGGTTGCAATCAGATATTCATTTATCCAGAGCATTAAGTGAAGACGACTTTCACATGTCCATATAGTACTTTTGCATAAAGATAGATGCCGTTCAGGCTTTACAATGTACCAGCTACATTTCAGTGATGTATGATGGCCATTTTTATCAACATGATTGAGGATTTTTGGAGGTATTTACGGATGACATCTCATTATATGGAGATTCCTTTGAGCAGTGTCCGAAAAATTTGGATAAGGTTCTCCAACAGTGTGAAGAGGCCTATTTAGTATTAAACTTAGAAAAATGCCACTCCATCATTAAGGAGGGAATAGTCTTGGGACACAAGATATCTTGTAGAGGCATTGAAGTGGATAAGGCAAAAATTGAAGTCATCGATAAACTTCCTCCACCAAGTAATGTTTGAGGGGTCCGAGCATTTTTAGGGCATGCCGGGTTCTATAGTCGATTCATAGAGGAATTTTCTTTAATTTTTAAACCTTTACTCATTTGTTAGTTAAAGATGTTCCTTTCATTTTTAATAATGATTTTTTAGTTTCTTTTGACAGGTTAAAGAAGGCGATGACGTCAGTACCAGTGTTACAACCACCAGATTGGAGCTTTCCATTCGAGTTGATGTGCGATGCTAGTGATTACACAATTGGGTGTGTTTTAGGGCAATGTAAGGATAAGAAGTTGCATACTATTCACTACGCAAGTAGGACTTTGACAGATTCTCAGATTAATTATACCACAATGGAAAAAGAACTGTTAGCTGTAGTTTTTGCTTCTGATAAATTTCATTCTTACTTACTTAGTTCAAAAGTGATTATGTATATAGATCATGCATCCTTGAAGTACCTTTTTTCCAAAAAGGATGCCAAGCCTCGGTTAATTACGTGGATCTTATTCCTATATGAATTTGATATCGTGATCAAGGATAAAAAGGGAGCATAAAATTTTGTTTTTGATAACCTGTAAAGATTGGAAGGATGGGAATCAAGCTTACAAGAAGAAATCAATGAGCAATTCCCTGATGAGATGCTACTCTTAGCATAAGAATTAGACCATCCCTGGTATACCGACATTGCAAATTACAACACAGGTGGTATCCTTTTCCCTTATTTAACTTACCAGCAGCAAAAAATGTTTAAACATGATTGTAAACAGTACATGTGGGAAGATCCATTTCTTAACATAAATTGTGTAGATGGACTGATTCATAGATGTGTTCCTAATAACGAAATTAATGCTATTTGAACTCATTGTCATAATTTTTCTTATGCAGGACATTATGGAGCCAATAGGACAGTTACAAAGGTGTTGGAGTCAGATTTTATTGGCCAACATTGTTTAAGGACGCACAATATTAGGTGAAAAAGTGTGTCAATTCCAAAGAATTGGGAACATATCGAAAAGGGACGAGATGCCAATTTCTTCGATGTTGGAGGTTAAAGTCTTTAATGTTTGGGGTTTGAATTTTATGGGACCATTTCCTTCCTCTTATGGAAACAAATATATTTTGGTAAGTGTTGATTATGAATCAAAGTGGGTTGAGGCAATGGCGACACCAACAAATGATAGTAGAGTGGTGTAAAGTTTTCTGAAAAAGATTATCAACATATTTGGTGTGTCGTGGTTGATTATCAGTGACAGTTTTCGTAACAATCCTGTCGAAGCATTATTGAAAAGATATGGAGTACAACACAGGATAGCTACACCTTACCACCCCCAAACTAGCGGTCAAGTAGAGGTTGTGAACAGAGAATTAAGGAAAATATTACAAAAGACTGTCAAGAGTTCCATAAAGGATTTAGCAATCAAATTAGATGATGTAGTATGGGCTTACAGAATAGCTTTCAAGACCAGTATTGGGACTACACGTTACAGGATGATTTATAGGAAAGCTTGTCATTTACCTTTGGAAATTGAACATAAGGCCTACTGGGTTATCAAGGCCATAAATTGGATCAGAAGGCAGCTGGAGAAAAGAGGAAATTGCAGTTAAATGAGTTAGAAAAATTAAGGTTGCAAGCTTGTAATAATGTCAGGTTCTATAAGGAAAAGGTAAAGAGGTGGCATAATGCACACATCAAGAAAAAGGAGTTCCATGCAGGTGATATGGTTTTACTCTTCAACTTTAGACTCCAGTTGTTTCCTAGAAAGTTAAAATCTAGATGGAGCAGACCTTTTACAATAATTAATGCATTCCCATCTGGAGTTATGGAGTTGTAAAAGGAGCATAAAGAAACTTTCAGGGTTAATGACAACCTTTGTAAGCCCTATTAAAGAGGCCAAGTGCCCACCGAGTGAGAAAGAATATTTCTCAGACCCTGCCCATGACCAGAGAGTGATCAAAGTCTTGCTAGTGACTTTAAAAACTAGCATGGGTTGTTTTTGTTTATGTTTGTTGTATGTTTGTGTTTATATTTTATTTATGTTAGTTTTTGTTTTCTTTGATACAGGAAAAGAAGAAGTAAAGTGTGATTGTGAGGAATACATGAGTCACCACCAACACGATCCTCGACATTTACAATTTTTTGTATATATTATGTGTGGTTGTTGTTTTTTGTGTACAATGTGTTGTTCAATTGTAGGGGCATGGTATGCATTTTTTTTACATGTTTTGCATGATTTTTCATATTTTTGTGTTAATATGCAAAATTTTTATTTTTATTTTATGAAATTGTGTGACTATGTGGATGTTTAATGGCTGGAATTTTATGTGAATTAGCTTAATTTTAAACAACGTTATTGAATTAATGATATTTGTTAACTTAGGAACTTAGATTATAAGTAGCTTTAATATAAACATGTATGTTGCTTAGGTTAGGACACTTGGTTTTACACTTAATGTTGTTAATTCACATGTAGTTACCGTTAGAATCCATTAAATTGGTAGACAATCTTAGTTTCCCTTTCATGAAAATAATAAGCTAAAAGAAATGAAAAAGAAAAGAAAAGAACAGAGTGTGTTTTAATAACTATTCCGTTTACCCAAAAAGGGTTAAGGATAAAGCTAGTAGCTGGTTGTGAGCTGTGATCTAATTGAGTAATTGGGGGCATTCATCACAAATGTTTGTCTTCACGTCAAAAGGGATAAAATGTCGCTCCAACTAAGCCAGCTTAATAAATAAAAAAATGTGGCCTAGTTGAGTAACCGAGGGCATTCATCACTAATGTTTGTCATCGCGTCAAAAGACTAAGTCAATGATACAAAAATGAGAAAAAGTGTGTGTATCATAAAAACCCTATTGATTTGATAAATTAGCTAAAAATTTTCATGAAAGGATTACTTGAATAGTTAACCATTTAAATGATCGATAATTGCAAATGCACGTCTATAAGTGACAAGTTTATAATTGAGTTGTTTATATCTTGATCGATGTGCATGTTTATATTAAAGTACTTAGGTATAACAGAATAAGTCAATACATTGAACTTGTGATATAACTATTCTTTATGATTAAGTTGATTGCATAACGTACCGAGTCAGTAGCCATCAATTTTTACATTGTATGCATGTGTGTTTTTGTGTATTTGTGTTCTTTAGATTATTTTTGTGTTTGATTTTGCTTGAGGATAAGCAAAACTTTAAGTGTGGGGGAGTTGATAGGTGGCATTTGTATATACTTTTTGTTGGACCCCTAAATTTTTTTTAGAAAATTTCGAGTAGTACATGAGAAGTGGGGATAGATTCATGTTTTGCTTTGGTGTTTTTGGTAGCGAGAGACTACGAAATGGGATAAATTAGGGTGAAAGTGATGAAGAACACGTATACATACATACATACATACATACATACATACATACATACATACATACATATATATATATATATATATATCTGTTATTAGTGTTCATGATTAATCATGGACTATAATATCTTTATATATAATATGGAGTTGAGGATGAGGAGTAAATGAAGTAGAAAAGATGATCTCGGTATAAGTTGTGTTAAGGAAAGACTAGGAAATAAAAATCGGTGGTTGATCAGGAAAATTGTAGTTTATCCTTTTAGCTTTCCAACGCTATATAGTATATAATTTTTGGACCTCTGGATTGAAAGTTATGGTCCTTAGAAAGAGAAATGCTTAGGAGTGTAAAAATGCATCGTCTGCAAAGATGCATCTTCTGTAAATCAACTTCTTCTGTGATGACATCAACTTCTTCCGTGATGACGTCAGCTTCGTCTGTGATGATGTGAAATTCGTCTATATTTTGTTTCGTCTGTCTTTTGCTCCGTCTGTCTTTTGCTTCGTCTGCTTTTTCACTTCGTCTGTGATGATGTCAGCTCCGTCTGTGATGACGTCAGCTTCGTCTATGTTTTGTTTCGTCTGTCTTTTGCTCTGTATGTCTTTTGTTTCATCTGTTTTCTACTTCGTTTGCTTATTGCTTCTTCTGCTTATTGCATTTATTTGCTTTGGCATTCGTCTGCTTTCTACCTAAGTGACCGAAACTTTGTCTACTTTCTGTTTCGTCTACTTTCTACTTCGTCTGCTTTCTAATTCGTCTGCTTCTGGCATTCTTCTTAAGACTTTTGTTTCATCTGCTTATGGTATTTGTCTACATTGCTTCGTCTGCTTTGCTTCGTTTGTATTACTTTGTTTATCTTTTGTTCCGTCTGCTTTACTTCGTCTGTATTATTTCGTCTGCATTGCTTCGCCTGCCTTGCTTTGTCTGTATTACTTCGTCTATCTTTTGTTCCATTTGCTTTGCTTCGTCTGTATTGTTTCGTCTGCATTGCTTCATCTATCTTTCGCTTCGTCTACTTCTTACTTCGTCTGTCTTTTCTTTCGTTTGCTTTACTCCGTCTGCTTTGCTTTGTTTGTATTGCTTCGTCTGTATTGCTTCGTCTACTCTTTTGTTTCGTCTGCTTTTGATGGGTTTCGTCTAATCCTATTGTCTGGTCCATTTTTGACCCTTCAGACGATTGAAT
>JAOQMS010054231.1:17062-28083 GCA_027563885.1 Erythroxylum longipes | reverse complement strand
GAAAGTGATCAAGGTGTTATCGTTGGGTGATAACTTACGTATTACGATAGTCTGCATGCCTGATAGTAACAGAGCAAGCAAGCAAGTAAGAGTTAGACTCCGGAAGCGGGGTCTAACAAGGTGGTATTAGAGCATGCATGAAGAGCAAGAGTCGGATTTTGATAAAGGGGCCCGGCACATAAGTCTAATGGGTAGGCTTAAATAAGATTAGTGAATGGACCTAAATACTAATAGTACACATGAATAAGATGATATTTGTCATAAGATTATATTAGTCCATATTAATTAATTCAACATCCTCCCACTTAGACATTATAATTTTACCATAATGCTTCTAAAACAATATACATAAACAAACTAATTATGTGCAGCCAATACATTAATATGATGTATGGGTTATACATAATTAACATTACTGATATAAAAACATAATAATAATATCAATATAGATTCAACAAAATATCATCAATTTGTTATTCATTATAAATGCACAGCTACAAAATATCATAATTAGTGACAAAATGTTTTATATATATAGACACACACACACACACACACACACACTCTCAAATTTCAAACAATCCTTACAAAATATTAATAAAATGGAAATTTAATAAAACAAAGAAAATAAGGCTCGTAACAATCCCATATGAGAGATATGTTCCTTAAACACATTGATAGTTAAGCCTAATTAGACTCTGCAACTTTCTCTTTGACAAAGTAGAATTTAATGTCAATATGCTTAGAGTGATAAGTGCTGCTAATGTTCTGAGAGAAAGATACAACTATGAAATTTTCACGATATAATTTTAGTAACCTTAAAATAAAGTTGGCAACTCCCAATGCTAAACTGAAATTCTATAGCTATATTGCACGACAAGCAGCATTATAACATGCCAAATACTCTGCCTTTAGATTTGAAAAAGTTTTAAGTGTTTCTTTGACACTGTTTTCATGAAACAACTCCTTTTACCATCATTAAGATATACCTATAATTGAATTTTTTATCATCTATATGGGCTGCATAATCAGAGTTATTGAAACTAATCACTTCAAGGGTGTAAATAGCTCAATATACCACCATAAGATCCTTAGTACCCTGAAGATACCATAAGACTTTTTTAGCCACTTTCCAATGACTTTTCCCAAGAACTATCAAGTATTTGCCAAGCATATTAACCACAAAGATAATATCAGAACATGCACAAACTTGAACTTACATCAAGCTGCCAATAACTGAAGTATAAGGGAATACTTTTATTTAATCTCACTCGATTTCATTATGAGGATATTAGGTATTAGAGAACTTGTGACCTTTAATTATTGGATTCTTTACAAAAGAATAACATTACATATTAAACCTTTTCATATGTGATCAATATAGGTTTTTAAAGAAAATCTGAGAACACTATTGACCTTATCACAAAGAATCTATATGCTTGAAACGTAAGATGATTCACCAAGATCCTTCATGTCAAAATGGTGAAACAATAATTATTTTGTATTAATCAATGTATTAGTACTATTTTCATCAAGCAAGATATCATCAATATATAAAACTGTATATAGGTACTTGCTCCTATTAATCTATATATGTATATGTATATATGTATACATACATTGACTAATAATATTTTCCTTGAAGATATTATTAGTGATAATTTCATCAAACTTGAAATACCACTGGCTTTCAACCTATAAATTGACTTTTATCGGTTACAAACCATGTTTTCTTTTCCAAATACCTTAAAACCAATCAGTTTAACAATGTACACATCTTAACTCTCAATTTAAGAAAGTCATTCTTACATTAATTTGATGAAGCAAAATGAGCCACAATTTCTACAATGATTCGTAAAGAATCCTTAGTCGAAATAAGAAAGAAGGTTGCCTAGTATATAATAGTTCTTGTTAGCTATAACCTTTAGTTACTAGCCTTTCTTTATAACTCTGCACCTTGACCTTAACATTATGTTTGGTCTTGAATCCCCATTTACATCTAATAGACCTATAACCTTTTGGCAACTCTACGAAGCTCCACACCTTATTTTTTGACATAAAGTTCATCTTAATCCCCATTTACATCTAATAGACCTATAACCTTTTGGCAACTTTACAAAGCTCCACACTTTATCTTTTGACATAAAGTTCATCTTATATTCAATAGTATCAATATAAAAATTATATTAAGGACTAGAGATGGATTTGTCATAGGTAGTTAAATATAAAGCGTCAATAATGTCATACTCATGCTCTTGAAGGTATAAAATGTAGTCATCAGAGTTTACAGGTCTCTGAACCCTTTCTAATCTCCTTAAATGTGTATCTTGTATAACTACATTTATAGGCTTTTGTATTATATTCTTAATGGATTTATCCCAAATGGCTATTGGATACTAGTTAACCATAAGGTCAACTATTATAATGAAAGTGACAGGCACAAAGGTAATGATTAGATGCTCTCTGAATAGAATTTCCCTAGATTTTTTGCTTATATTAATGACATCCTCAAAATAGGTAGCCTAATCTAATTCAATAACCCTAATGGTATGTGATAGACAATAGAAATTAGAGCCTTTAATCCCACTTAATAACCAATAAAGTAGCCACTGATGGTCTCAAAATCAATTTTCTTAAATTGTTAATTGTAGGGTCTCATTTCTGCTTTATAACTCCAAACATAGAAGTGATGCATATTGGGTTTCTTCTATGACTATGACTTATAAGGAGTTTTGAGAACGAACTTATTAGATATTTGATTCAAAATATAGGTTGTAATTCTTAAAGCATCACCTATTAGGAACTTTAGTAAGGAAAAGTTTGTCAACATACATTGCACCATATCAAGATGTATACGATTTCTCCTTTCTGCAACTTTATTTTGTTAAGGAGTATCAGATATTGTGTATTGAGCATTAATGTCACACTTTTATAGGTACTTTACAAAATTTCCAGGGTTGTGTCCTATCCCATCATATCACCCATAATACTCACCACCTTTATTAGAATGAATCACTTTAATCATTTTCCATGGATGAAGTTCCACTTTTGCTTTGAAAATTTTAAAGGCTTCTAAAGAATCATATTTTCATAAATAAGCTCCACAAAACCATAATGGGAGAATTCATCATTGAAAGCTATATTGTATTTATAGCCACCTATAGCTAAAGGAGTAAAAGACTCATAAATATCAGTATAAATTAATCCAAGTAGTTATGTGCACTTATCAACTTTATTATTTCAAACATCGTGATAATCAACTTTCCTTTTATACAGTCAACACAAGTGTCAAAGTATAAAAATCAAGGTTTTGTAAAATCTCATCCTTCATCAACCTTTTCATTCTTTATTTAGAAATATGGTCAAATTGATTGTGTCATAAAATGAAAGATCTTTCATTCAATCTTAAACTCTTTGTGGCATTAATAGTATTAAGATAAGAAGAAGTAAGAAATAGAACGTAATACTTCCACACAAAATTCTATTCCCATCTGAAAAGAGTCATGATCATTTTTACACAAAATTATATTTCCCATCTAAAAAGAGTCATGATACAAAGTCACTTTTTCATATCCAACAAGAAAATTATAACTAGTTCCATCCAAAACAAAAAAAAAACTAATATAAAAACTAAATTCCTCCTAGTTGAAATTATTTATGCAACTTTATCTAACTCCAAAAAGATGTCTTATGGTAAATCTTAACTTGATTGTATATAAAATTAACTTTGGTTTTGTATTATCTCCCCTATATACATATTGCTCTATACTAATTGGCCTCTTTCTATTTATCATCTCCTGCAAAGAATTGCTAACATAAATTATAGCATAAGTGGCTCACAAAGTATTAGAAGACACATTAATACTAATGGATTCTAAGTAAACCATTATAAAAAGATTACCTTTCCTTTTAGTTTAGCTCTAAGCTTCCTGAGATTTTTCATCTTGTGCCAAAAATTTTGACAGTAATTGCATTTTCCTTTAGAGCCCTCTTTCTTGAGAACATTGGAAGTTAAGGTTATTCCTTGTCCACTCCTTTTATTACCCATATTTTTTTCCTTAAAAGGCTTATTGTTATTAGTACTCTTCGATGGAGGCTTCCTTTTTTGATTAATGTAGTTTAGGTTTGTAATCATTGTCATGTTTCTAGCCATTTCTTTCTTTATGACACCCTTCTCCTTAATAAGAATGGTGGTTATCCTCTATGGTTCATTTTTCTTTTTTAAGTAGTGTAATTAGACCCAATAGAATAAAATTGAGATGGAAGAGAACTTATCATAAACCACACAATGTAGTTCATATCATGCCTTATACTAAATATCCTTAATCCAATGATAACAAGCTACACACTTATCAATGTGCTTTCTAGTCCATAAATAGTGGAATGCAGAGTGCTCAATAGCTCATCCTTCTCACTCTTAGAGAACTTCTTGTACTTTTCACTGATATATTAAATAAATTCTTTAGTATATACTTTTCTACGTGAAACCTTATAATCATCAAAGAACATTGGTTCAAGTACTCCTACTCATCATAAAGTTTCTTATCACTAGCAGAAGTCTCAGTAGTGGGTTTAACAAGAGATTCCTTCCTTAAGGCCATATCTCATTTCATGATTGTTAAGTTCATCATAATAGATTCAACTTATTGTTTGCGATTAGTCCCATTAAGCTTTAAAATATAGAGAATTAATGATTACTTAAAGCTGAACAAAAAACAAAAGAGCAATATTAATACACACACAAAACAATATCATGTTATTTGATCTTTCTTCTTCCTTAAAATAATCCATAAAATTGATTAATAATAACCCAAAAGTGTTTTGGACATATTTTAAATAAATTGAGATGTCAATTAATAAGAAGGAATAATAAGGATTATAATAAGCTTAATATTTGACCCAAAATTGAAAAAATAAAATGTAGTCAAAATTCAGTAGCCCTTTCTTCATACTTAAAGATGCACATTATCCTAAATGTACGCAATAAAAGAATATAGGAATATAAGATCAAAGAAAAACAAAGTAAGAAAGGAATATTGATGTTGTACTTCTTTGAACAATAGTTATATAATTATGACTTATCGTAATTTTCATCCCAAATTGAGTACAATTATCCTTGCAAAAGAAAAATAAAAAGTGATAAAAGGCAAAAAGAAATAAAAATAATAGAACAAAAATAAAGGGTAATAAAAATGTAACATAAGAGTCTAATAGGGTTAATCCCTTTTTAAATATTAATACAAAATAAAATAATAATAATAATACATGAAGACTATTAAAAAAGTGAAAGAAACAAAGACACCCTAATGAGCATCTTGGACCACCTCTGTGTCCATTAGTCCATTAGTTTATTGAGAATGTCCATTGCTTGGGTATTATCATAACTATCTTGGTAGTAGCACAAGCATTCGGTTATTATAGAGTCAAATATGATTTGATAGCTTTAGTTGATGGAGATGGTATTGTGACTCCTAGGTGTCTCGTTATCCTGGCCAACACATGCTCCATACATTTATCATCTGCTTCCAACTGCACCACACACTCCCCCAACTTCTGTAGTTTGTTCCAAATGGTGCATTGCACTCCCAAAATCTTTCCCATATAAGTCCCCAGTTATGCAATCTTTAGCTGGTCCTGATGAGCTTGTGGCATAGACTTTTAGGCTAGCCCTTACTATTTAAGGAATCATCCTAATGCTCGACTTCTCCTGTGGATGCTAAAGCGAATATTGTCTCAACTACTACTCGTGTATATTGAGACAATCCCCATATGTTCCAACAACTACCTACTCATCCTGAGCTCTAACCAATCTATAGATGTCAACTATTGGTCCCCGTCTCTTTGTCACCATATGCATGTTCTTCATTATATCTAGACTTAAGGAGACCATGGTGTTGAGTAATCTCATCAGTGGTAATCTGCGAAAGACTCATCCTCCTAGCCAAACAAGTCATATACAATCTAATACAAATCGTCCCCACCTTCTTATCCTTATATTGATGCCTCAAATATTAGGTAAATACGTGCTTTAAATGAATAGGCATCCGTTCTCTCATACTCCACAAACAAAATACGTCTATAGTCCCTATAACTCCAAAGCTATCACCCTACCTACTTAGTTTATGACAAAATATGGCATATATTTGCCTAAGCATCGGGTATGTCATTGTTGACGCCTCTTTTCACTACTTATGCTACTCTAAAAGTGTCATGCCTCCATCCTATATGGAAAATCCACTCTAAGATCCAAATAATCTTGAGTTTCCATGAAATCCTAATTGTATAGGCCCATCATCATGAATAACTCATTATAACTCATCTGCATCCTCTTACCCAACATCCTGAATTGAATGTGTTCGACTAGCTGGAAGTGGCCTTTTTCCAAGAATAAAGTGGAGCATAACTTTAATATGAGTTCCTTGTATGTGGGCTCTATTATCTTAAAGAATTGGAGCCATGCACTAACACTTATAAAGTCCCAAACTTGTTTTGCCAAACCCACTTACTCCAATGCTTCCCATTATGTGCATCTGTCAGTCCCAAATTTCTTATCCTTCAGCCTCTGAAATTGGGCTTTATAAGCTATGCCATTGAATTGAAGCATTTCCTAATGTGCTACTAGAGGTGGAATGGCCTTTCAAGCTGATAAAGATTAGGCTCCAGCGTAGTCCTTACAAGACCCTTAGTCTCTCTATCGCTTACATGGTTTTTCCTTTTCTCTCCTTTGATGTATCGCTTCTGTTCTACTTGTCATCATGCATAAAAAGTAAAGAATAGAAATACTAATAGTGGTTTTTCCCACACTTGACTCATGCAATCACTATTAACCAAGCAATTGCAATAATGAACACGATTAGAAATAAAATAAAATTAAAAATAATAAAATTCATAAAATAATTAAAACATTAACTTAATTGCAAAACTGGAAACATAATTAAACATGCAATAACAAAACAAAATGATAATAAACACATAGTTACTAATGCAGTTCCTAGAATTTAAAATGAAAATTAAAGTATATGAACACTAAATGAACAGTTAAGACCGAAATTATGCAAAGCATGAAATGGGGATAAAATTACTAAACATGAACTAACTATTTGAAGGAAAAACAACAATTTATGCATAAACTAATAAATCATGAAGTAATTCATATAGTAAGCACAAAAATTCCCAAATTGAATTTTACAAAATCATAAAGTAACATGGCATTTAAATCAAATAATATGTAGGAAAATCATAAAATTTAACTTGAAATTGCAAAATAAGAAGGAAATAGGAGAAAAATACTTGGGATTTAAAAAAAAGACAAAACGTATCTCAAATGGCTATTGGGAGAAGTTCAAAGCCCTGATCATAAAATCACCCAAAAATTAAGGCAAACATAACAAATGCAATAGAAACAAGAAGGGTTGTCATAAATAAGGTGAAAAAACCTATACTAGGTCACTGGAGGTCACACAAAGGAGGGGAAAGTGAAGCGGAAGAGTAGGGTGAGAAAGAAAGGGAGGTAGTTTAGGATGTTTAAAAAATCGTGGCAGGATATATACTCTTTAAGAGATAAATCTCATATGAAATGGGTAAGAATCTCTTCATAGAATTCTCCCTGTTAAATCTCTTTAGTCTATGTACATGGATTGGGTTAAACTAAGTAACCTTTTTAATCTATCTCTATAGATCTTTATTCCTATAATACAAATTTCTTACATCATATTCTTAATTAAGAATTTCTTGGATAATCAAATCTTTATAGCTTGAATTCTAATCAACAATAGTCCATCCATATATAACATTAGGAAGAAGACTGCATTTCTGATGTGCAAGATCCATATCCTATAGATATCAAAGGCAAACGTACCTATCAAACTATATTATAGTGACGATGAATATCGAATTTCGATGCTACAGGGACTACAAGTACTGGTAATTACCTCTTTTCTATTATCTAGCTCGAAAAAAAGACAATGATTGAATTAAAATGGTAAAGAAAAACTAAAGTTCAACATAAATAATAACCAATAATGCTAAAAACTAAAGTTCAACATAAATAATAACCAATAATGCTAATAACTAAAAGATTAACCAAATCAAATAATAGTACCTAGGTAATGAATCCACTTAGGATTTCTTAAGCCTTTACCTTTTAACATGCATTTTAATTAAAGCTAATTGGCTCATTGAAATTCTTATCTTATGTTAATATCTTATGATAATAGATTTTGTCAAGACTATCAACACCTAATCCGATGTTGATTAATTGAAATTTCTTTCTACTTAAAACCCTTAAGATTGTTTTAATCATTTTGCAAATTTCATTAATGAGTTTCCATTTAATTCCTTTCAATGCAACTCCTTTCAATTATATTGACCTATCTCTAGGTTTCCATGTAACTCCTTTCAATTATGTCAGATATATTCGTACAAAATTTTTCTCAATCTCAAATGCTTGAAATCATAAATTAAATAATATCCCACAAATGTTAAGTTAAGCAATAATTAAAACATATAATTGAATCCAATAAATCAACAATCATATTAACTTAAAAAAAGAATCAAATCACAAAGTCCATCCCACCTAAGGACTAAATAAATTTAGTTTATAAAATAGAAAACATAGCTAAAGATTCAGAAGAAGAATTAAAAATAAGAGAACTGATTATATATTCCCTTTTCTCTAATAAAATCTACTGAAACTTCAATATAAATATGCTCTCTATTGGATCTCTAAGTCAATCTTCAAGTCTCCACTATTCTAAGGTTTAGACATATATTTAAAACTCAAACTCCTTTAATTTTCCTTTTTAATTGCCTCCTAAACTTTAAAATTAGGGTTTCCACATTAGACACAGTACCTATACGATCATGTATAGTGACTAAGTCCCTTAATATCACTTTAAATCTTTAAATTTAGCACAGAAACATGATTCCAACAACTTACACAATTTGTGGACACGGTCATGTCCATTACCACGCAGGCATCTCTAACCTTAACCTGGTGAAACAACATCATTCAAACCTAAATATGGTTACAAGGACTTATACAGTCCCTCAGATGCCTATGTATAAGTCCCACACAGTTGTGTCCTCCACTAGTACATGCATGTCCTTCCAAAACAATTTCATTTCTTCATTTTTTTCCCCTAATTCTGCTGAACTTCCTTACCTTTTGATCCATAAAGACAATTAAAACCTAAAAAACTACTAATAATGAATTAAGTACCAAAAATAATAAAATATCTCAAATAGACTAAAAAAAGCACTAAACATGAGACTAAAATTATAATTTAGTAAGCATTTATCAATTTCGACTAACTTTATTATAAACACAAGCTTCATTCATATTTTTGAAAAATCAAACTCTTTGTTTGTCTCTTCAGAACATATTCTTCAACTCTGTGACATTTGCTTAAGTCCATAAATGGACTTTTACGACTTATATACTTAATTAGTAAACCTCTTGAATTTAAAACTTTTAGGTTGTATCATATAAACATCCACAAGCAACTTCCTACTGAGAAATGATATTTTGAAATCCTTTTGCAAGATTTCATATTTATGGATGCAGCTATAGCCAATAAGATACTTGTTGAATTAAACATTGTTATTGGTAAAAATATTTCATAAAAACTACTTTTTTTAGTTTGCAGCCTTTTTACCACTAGCTTTGTTTTGTAATTACATATATTACCACCCATATTGATTTTTTTTTTAAAAAAGCCACTTACATCTAGTAGGTTCAATCTCATTAGGTGCATCCTCCAAAGTTCATACTTGGTTAGTGTATATGAAATGCATTTCAAATCTCATGGTCTTATATTATTTTAATGAGTCAACATCAAACATTGCTTCCCTAAAAGTAGTAGGCTTATAGTCTATGAGCAATACAACTTCTTTTCCCTTTTTAATAAGTAAATCAAATTTAGTGGAGGGAAAACATATCCTATTGGCGTGTCACAAATTATGTCTCTCTTGAACCATTGGCAGTACATCATATGTATTAACTTGAGGTTCTTATTTCATCTGGATATGCATTTGTAGTTCATAAACTTCTTTAAGTTTTACTTCACTCCCACTACTTTTTTCAAGAATGAATTCTTTTTATAGTAATGCAACATGTCTTGAGATAAATACTTTTTCCTCAAGAAGATGGTAAAATTGATATCCAATTCTCTCTTTCAAAAACCTTATAAATTTACATTTATTTGACTTAGCTTCAAGTTTATTAAATATTCTACGCTTCACATAAGCAGCACATCCTCAAATCTTTAAGTATGATAACTTTTTTTACTAAGTTCATATCTCAATAGAGTTTTGTCAAATAATTTGGATAGAGCTATATTCAAAAGGTAAATATTAGTTTCAAAAGCATATCCCCAAAAGAAAACAGAAAGATCTGCATAATTCATTATAGAATGTACCATATTTGATAGAGTATATTTTCTCCTCTCGGACAATCCATTTTATTGTGAAGTTCCAGGTGGAGCCCATTGTGAGAGAATCTCGTTCTCTTTTAAGTAACCAAAAAATTCATGGTCTAAGTACTTACCACCATGATCAAATATAAATGTCTTAGTTCTTTTACTATTTTTTTTTATGGATGATGAATAGCTCAAGCTTAGCTTGATTCCAAATCAACAAGTTTAATCTAATTTGACCAAAATTTAGGTTGGGCTAGAGCTTTTTAAAAAAAATAACCTTAAGTTTGAGCTTTACTGCCCAAAGCCCAAACTTCTGACATACACAAAATATTCTCATTTTATTTATATAAATAAAAGAAAACATAAACTATTATCACCCCCACTACTCTCTACTTCTCATGTATAAAATCCCATCATTTTGTGTGTCTTATTCTAATAATTAGATTTAACAAGTATTTTGTGTATGTCCTGTTCTCTTTCCCCTATTATTCTAATTCTTGTTATAGTTTGTTTTTCTTTTATTCCCTCTCCCTCTTTAATTCCATATTCCTTTTTTTCTTTTTATTTTTCTACCTGCCGCTCATATTCATCATCTTTCTACTT
>JAOQMS010054231.1:0-13415 GCA_027563885.1 Erythroxylum longipes | reverse complement strand
AATTATAATTAAATTTGCAAAACAATTACATTTCCTCCTTGATACTTTTATTTAAATACTTTCTTCTTTTCTTTTTTTCTTTTTCTTTTTTCTTTTCAACAAAAATTGAAAGAAGCTACATTAAAATTTGGAATTCATTGATTAAGAGATAAAATGACATTCCAATAGTTATAACCAACCCATATATATGCACAACCCTACATTTATAATTTTGTACATCCACAATTATCAAAGATCAACAAATGCTCCACTAACCTTAAGGCTTGGGTAGGACATTTAGTTAGGTTAAAAGCATGTAATATGGTGAGCACAAAAAGAAAGGCTAATAAAGCTCAAGGAAGCTTATCATAAGGAAAATTTATATCAATAGTTAGACTATTTGGCTAATGTAACTTGTGAAACAAAGAATGCCTATATCATTTTCATGTTAACTCGTATGATAAAAATGTGGTATTGAATAGAAAATCAAATCAAAATTATGATGTACATGTCATGAAGGTCAGACATAAGCAAAAGACAATGAGACTGATATGGATGTGTCAGTCTATAAAGGCTCAAAATCTCAATGGCTTATGTAAACCACTAGTCACTACTCTTCTAAAGATAATGTATATTGTCCAATCACAACAATAAATGTATATGCTCAAGTTGTCATCAATTTTTCTAGTCAATTCACCATATAATTATGACTATATAGTCTTAAAAGTAATAGAAAAAGAGAAATTGTTTGTCTGTTTGATTTATTCTTTCTCTCTCTCTCTCTCTCTCTCTCTCTCTCTCTCTTTATACTTAAAAACACGTAAGAAAAAAAAAACTTAAAAGCAGATATGCATATAAGAAACAAATAATTTAAAAGCATACTTGATAATCTTATCAAATGCGAAAATGTAAAGGAAAAGAAATAAATTTCCTTTGGGTTGCCTCCCAAGCAGCACCTTTGTTTATTGTCATTGGCTTGACTCCATGCTTTTCTCGTCACGTGACAAAAGTGTGGTCTTCAGATGTCACAACTTTTACCTTTTCCACTTGAGGTTCTTCAAGATAAGACCTGGGTTGATGACCACTCACATTCAACGTTTTCCCTATCTTCAAACTCTTATTCTCTACTGAGTCCCTGCACTATTTCAATATCTCAAATATCTCTTTACCCTTCTCCTCCTTGTTCAATTTCTCCAACCTACTAGGTAAAAGTGAAGGGTAGCTTTAGCAACAATTAGGAACTCAGTGTTTATCTTTGAACTAAATGATATATCCCTTTCTCCTTTGACCTCCTTCTCAACTTCTTCTTCACTAGCATTCCCTTGAATAGTCCTCTTAATATTCTCAAGCTCCTCTCCACTCCCGAAGGTTACCGTGCTAACGTTCCTTAGATTCTCCTCAAGTTGAGATAGCTGCTTCTCTCCTCTTTGTGACTCTATGTAGTTGATAGTTACTGCAATCTAACCCATCTGGCTTACCAAGTTTGGGAATTCAGACTTTACATCTTGCTAGAATTGTTTCACCTCCTGATGAAATTGCTGAGTATTAGTAGCAATAGCCTTAATTAAGTCTTCCAGAGATGTACCTGAGTTGGAGTAAGAGGCTTATGGTATATGTGAGAATTTTCTTTGCATCCTGCAACTTATCTAAGAAGTAGTCTTACTGGCTATCCCCTCCATAACCAAGGTTGAGGTGATCACTCTAACTTGAGTTATAGGATTGGCAATATGGGTTATAGGCAAAATTTCTACCAATAGCATTGATAACATCCAACAATGACATACTCCCTTCTTTGTGTCCTTTCTATTAATAAACAATAAAATTGAAATGATCAAGAAATAAATGTAAAAATAATTATAAACAAATATATATAAAACATCAATTAAAATCAAAAACTAAAACTAAAACTAAAGCACTATACTCCCTGACAATAGCGCCAAAATTGTTGATCCGTATCAAATGCACAACCAAATAAACCTAAATCTTCACAACTAATTTTATAGTAGTGGTGAGTAGGGATCGTATCCACAAAGAGTATATGCAAAGCTTTTATAATGAGAAGAACTTGTGTTTAGTATTTTTTTTAGGGGCAGGGGGTGGGCTCTTGGTTGGTTTTTTAATAACAAAATAAAGTATATTAAACTAATAAAAACATATTAAACTAAATTGACTAAAAATGAGAAAATTGATGAATGAGTTTGGAATCCGATTTTTGGTTCAATCTCAGCCTACACATAATTAAACATACTTTATTGAGTTGTTGTTTTCAAACCTCTCTTAGAAACTATTAATCGTAGGTTAACAAAAAGCTTTATTAACTCCGATTTTTCCTTAGGTCATGTTTAATTAAAACAATTTCTTTAACTAAACCTAGCTATTGAACAAACTCTCTAGATTTAGTTCACCAGTCGTACTACGAATAAGGAAAACATATCAATCTTGGCAACAACCACACAAGCTTAGGTCATTTCACCTATGTTACATTATCGCTAATGATTCAACACCATTAGTTTCCACAAAAGAATCCAAAACATAACTATTATATATCATGTTTGAGATTCTAGCAATGAGTTTATATAAAAACAATCTAATGAACATATTCAAACCATCTTTACACAAATACCCAAATCAATAGACATAGAATAACTAAATAATCCCTAAAGAGAGAGATAATTACAATACACAATGATGATATGCCCAAATATGGTGCTCGACGTTGATTTCACCCTCTAATTAGAAGGAGGAAGCTTGTCCCTCCATGGGTCTCTAAAGAGAAAGTGTTTTTCCCCTTCACGAAGCCCCAAAATGATTCATCTTCCTCTTAACTGCTTAAATTTCACTTTATATGAAAAACTAAGGTTCTGGGAAGATGCACAATTGGGTACACGGTCGTGCATCCAATCGTGCAACCCAAAAAATGAAGATTTTGTGAAGACTGTGTATTCATCCGTATATCTCAAAGGTTTATCTTTCAAATGTGTAGATGACCTTATAAGTAGATACACGACCATGTATCTCCCAGATCATGTTAAATTGTTGTTCTTCTTGCAATTTCTTGTCCCATCTTCACCGTAATCAATCTCCTTCTTATTCCACAAAGATAAATGAGTTCTATCATCAAAAGAATGGCTCAAAGAATGTGTTTTTTAACTCATTTTTTCTCTTGAACTTCTAAATTGTACCTAAAACCAAATATGAACTAAAATGAATATCTTAATTGTTTCAAAGCTTTAATCACTAAGTGTTAGGGAATGAATGTATAAACAATTAAGCACACATCACCCTATATGAAAGGAAATTCTAAGAGATACTTGATGATGTCAATCATCTACTGTTCATTACTGACATGATAAAAGATAGTAATATTTAAGCTTTAAAATGGGCTTATAATGCCATATATGAGCCACGTGGCACTATAAGACCCAATTATAAATTTTAAAAACTAAAATATTATATTTAATAATGTGACATCCCTTTCTCATATTAGGATTAGAGCCAGAAATACCGTACATGAGAACTAGTAATGAAATAATAGAGAAATGGATTCCATGCTCATGCATAATATAGCATGCATACACGTGAATTTGATCATTGCACACATCACAATAATTTGTTCATGCACTCATTTGACATTTTCCAGGTATAATTGATATTTAACGTGATTATAATGTGAATTGTGGATTATGTGTATTAAAGATTGATTTGGTGTGTTTTATTAGTGATTTAGAATTTTTGGTGAAATTTGAGAATTTTCTGGAAATTAAAGGTATTTTGAACTAGGAAAAATGCCAAATGACAGGACAATTGATAAATAACAGTAAAATTAAGAGTCAAATGGCAATGAAAATTTTGATAAATGACATTTGGGTTTTAAAACATATTTCATTGAAATTTGGAGACAACTGGAGTAGAAATTGGAGATTGATTGGACTAGTTAATGAAAGAACATCTTCTAAACCAATGGGAATTGGACATGTGGCAAGTGACATGTGTCATTTGCCACACCATGCATATAACTCACGACTATCTTATGTGAAAGACCCATTTAATTGTTGCCTTTCATTCTTGCTTTTCTTCTTCTTCTTCTCTTTGAAACTCTTCTTCTCATCTTCTTTATTCTTCTTCACTTACATGATACTCTCTCCACCATCATCAAAGTTAAAGCTCACTTTCACCCTTCATTGCTACCATCATCTTGCACTCCCTCTCATTCCTCACAAAAGACCCAACCTCCCACCTTGAAATGGTAATGTATGTGGATTGTCTACAAAGCTAGGGTTGGTGTGATCTTGAAGGGTTTGGAGTTAAATCAAGTAAGTTAAGCTTTAATCTTCATAGGTTGTGTTAAATAGAACATGTATGATGAGAAATTTGATGATTGATCATGGGTTTTCATATATGTGTTTTAACATGGGTGTTATGTAAAAATAAAGAGATCATGCTCTAATTGGTAGTGATTTAATGTTATTCATGAAATGAGAAGAAGTAAGATGATAGTTTGAGACAAAGTAGAGTGATAATGAAGTTAAATATGTGCTAGAATGTGCTAGATAGAGTGCTTTCACTGAACACGCATCTGTGTTTTGTCCATATCTTGATCTATAGGTGTCCAAATGGGACGATTTTTAATGAAGATTAAACGAGAGATATATGGATACAATTTTCTTGAAGGAAGTGAATTTTAATTTTGTCTTTAAGGGTCTTGAATTTTGGCTTGACGTTGGGAACTGTGAGTTGTCATGGTATAAGAATAGTCTATAGTATTTTGATTATAACGTGCATGATACTGGACCAAAATGTATGAATTTAATGTCATTAGAAACTTAATATATATAGTAACATTTGATTAGAAGAAGTTTTTGCCTAAATACTTCATTTGCTAGGTCATATTGGTCATACAAAACTGACCTGAAAAATAGAGTTGGAAAAGCTAGAAATTTGGAAGAACTTAGCTGGGAAAGTTTCTACCAACAAATCCCATGTCTGTGGGAAAATGGGAATTTCCCACGAATGTGGGAATTGGTAAAATAGCAAACATAATTCTTTTATGTTTGGATTGAAGTAGCAATTGGTTAGGGACTTTCATGTGATGCTTCTAGGCTTGAATGAAGCTTGAAATGAGCTTAGTATGATGCTTGAACAAGTGATTAAATGAGTGATATGTTTAGGGTGATGATTGTTGATAGAACTTAAGGATGAATTGTTATGTATTGAGTGTTTAAATCTGAAATTTTGAGACGATGTGGGAATGAAAGTGAACCTATGATTGCTAAGGTGATTCAATTAAGATGAATAATGAGTATTAAGTAAAGATGAATGATGAATTGGATGTTTTGTGATCTTTAATGCTTGAATAACCTTAAGGAATGATTGAATGATGAACTTAGAATAACTTTGTACAAATGAAGTGTTAACCTAAGTCAATTAGATACATATGAGTTATGGAAGGATAATGAGCATAAGATGTGAATTTAGATAATATACCCGGGATTGTCATTGAGCATTTATTGTACATATCCCATATACACATTTGTACTTAAATGAATACTTAAGATTGTGCAATTATTAATGTGTGGGCAACGTGTTTATTGCATAATATTGATGTGCAGGATAAAATGTCTGCATCCAGACTTTTCCAGATCTTGGAAGCAAATGCTAATCTGGAGCGTACTGTGAGTTGACTTAGATGGTTGATTTTACTGATTGTTCTATTTGTATTATGTATTGAATGATTTTGCAATTTGAATGTGATTGTTCTGATTTCTAGACATTGAATGTACGAGGAGTTTGATAAATGTGAGAATATTGAAGTGCTCCTTGTATGTGAATTTGATGAAATATGTGATATCTAATTTGATTGTTAAATGTCGGGCTTAGTTCTGAAGAAACATATGAATATGCATATGATTGAAAAAGTGTTTCTCAACATTTATGTTAAACGCTGGACCACAGTCCGATGATGAATATGAAATTGAATGTGAATCCGAAAGCATGTGATAGGCTGAAATTATGTGAATGTGATGCATTCCATTACATGAATGCATGAAACATAAAGGAAGTTATGACTGGAGTAGCCATCGCAAAAGAGCTTAAAGCTCAAAACATGAAAAAGAGCTTAAAGCTTAGAAAGTGTATAAGAGCCAAAGGCTCACTATGTAAAATGAGCCCGGTATTTCCAACAGATATGGGATAGTTATCAATGAGCTCAGTATCCACAATGGATACGGGACAGTTATAGACACTCTGTCACAACAAAGTAATAAATGAAAGTGAGTCTCATGCACATTACATTATAAGTGATATGTGTATTTTAAATGGTTGAAATGATTAATTTGACTGCCCTGAATGTGATCCTATATGTTAAATGAAGTGATGTAAATTATGTGAAAATATGTATTATGTGATTGAGTGAGCCATCGAGGATAGTCATTCATTGAGTTCTCAAAACTTACTTAAATTTTGCGGTTTTTTTAAGGCTGAAAAGACTTACCTCATTAGGCTAACGAGAGTATAGCCACTGCACCAGTAAAAGATAAAGTTCGAGATCAATTCGTGTCTACATTAGTATTGCCTTATTTTTGTCTCAAAATATGTATTCACAAGTATTTTGCAATGTGTATGTAAATGATTTCATATTATAATGGTTGTGACATTGTGTTTGAAAATGTTTATGAATAAAAGTGAGCCCCATTTATTTATTGATTTTTTGCAATATGCATGCATTGTTTTAAATAAAAAAGAAATTTATGTATTAAATTTGATTGACTTATTGTTCTAGCATGCCACTCTTACGGGGTACGCACTCGGACATCACTCAGGATGTCAGGTACGTGTCTGGTAAGGGTGGGGTGTTACAAGTTGGTATCAGAGCCCAGATTTAGTATCTTACATGGGCATTTTTCAAAATATGTGTCAAAATACATGCATTTTGGACGTGTCATAGCATGCAGTGACAACTGATCCCCAGTCTGAGTCGCATTTACATGAGTCACACACATGAGCATTTGTTAAGAATCTGAGCTGATAGAAATAGTGAGAAGAATGATGATCTGTCATAATTTAAGAAAGTGAAAGTTTGTGGAGAAATAGTGAGAAGAATGATGATTTGTCAGAATTTAAGAAAGTGAAAGTTTGTGGATATTTAGAAATGAGAAATAGTATATGGTTTGATATGATGGCTAAGGATTCAATGCATTTGTAATTTTGGATGTGTCATCAAATATGACATCAATATTGTACTGTTATAAGATATCCTTGAATGTGATATAGATGTGAATATGTTGTCGTGGATTGATTGAGAAAAATAGAGATATGATAAAATTTTAAAGTGTGTAAGCAAAGTTGAATAAAAACAAAAACTTTTATGATTTTAAGAGGCTGAAATTAGATTTGAAATTGATATTTGATTAATGTGATAAGAGTTATGATTTTACATAAGAATATGTCAGTGGAGTTGAGATTAGAATTTCATAATGGTTATGCCTTTATGATTCTAAATTGATTGAGAATATACATATGGAAGATGTCATAAAGGATAACTAGAAGATGAGATGAATGATAACGAGGTAAGTAAAAGTCCCCTAGGCTAAGTTGAATTGTTATTGTGAATGTATGTTGGCTAATTTGATTACCTTGACAAATGATGACATTAAGCAAATATGTATCGTAAACTTGGATATGAGATAGGAAGTGATCCATAACTTCATAAATACTTTTAAGTTTTAATCCTTATGGTTAAAATTTTTATATGAATCAGAGTAACGAATGAAAGCGTTTATGATGATCAATTAGGGATAGAGCGAGAGCATAAATGATGTTACTATGTGTGATGGATTCGACAAAAAAAGAAGAAGGAAACGATCGTGGTATAGTCCCCACGATCGTGGCTGAGATTAATTGGTTCTATCATGATCGTGGCAGAGTCTCCACGATCATAGATAGGCGTAAAGGGAGAAGTGTTGTCCAAAATCAATTGAGATTAAGGTATCCTTAGCATAAGTTATTAATTGGTGAATTGTCAAAAATACATCTCTAGATAAGATGTAACGATCTTGATGATAAATACCAAAGTATAAGAGTAAAAAGTATGTGTTTGTTGTTTCATTGAGCTTTGTTTTAAAGAGTATTATGATCATGTAAGGTGTGATAGAAATTGATTTTATTGAGATATTGTGAATATTTTAAATTGATCTTCTTGAGCTATTAAGAATGGCTGATAAGCGATGATGAAAATAGTTGATCGATAAGGATTTCATTAGCAGTATAGATGATATAGCGAGAAATATTCTTACAGAGAAAAAAAATTTCATCGAATTAGGTTAAGTAGACCAGATGGTTTACTTCTAAAAATGAATGATTATTGAACAAATTAGAAGTGAATATTGGAGTCAGATAGATATGAGACTCAGTTGTGAGAAAAATGAATATCTTATATAAAGTGTATGTGTTGTATTTGTTGTAAAGTATCCAACTATGTTATTGGATTCTTGAATTGGAGATAATACTATTGCTATTGCTATTGCTAAAGGAACTTAGGTTCAAAATGTACTCTATACTAGCATATTCAGAAGATACAAGTTCAATTTGATGGTTATGTTCAGAAAATTGAGACGTGTGAATAAATTGAAATGTGTGGAGAAACTATTATGAATAAATAGACATTTGGAATAAGTCAATGAGAAATTAGAGGAAATCGAATGAATGGAGAAAGTTATTCGAGAAAAGAGAATTCAATCGAGAGCCTAAGAAAAACATGAAATAATATTACCTTATTTGAGAAATTAGTTACTTAAGAATTTTGAGAACTAGTTATGGGCATATTGAGTTTTGGCAATACCTTTTGGGTTGATAATTGCCCCAAACAGCAGTCATGACAATAAAGAATAAAGTGTTCCAATTTTATTTGGATTGATTAGTGATTGTGACCATAGATGATATATAAAATATATTCGAAAAGTTGAGAAGAACAATTTGAACACTTAAGGTTAGCCTTACTTATCATGAAGGAAAAACAATTAGATGACAAGTTTAATAAGAGTGAATCTTAGCTTGATTAAGTAAGAGTGAATCTTAGCTTGATTAAGTAATATGTTGGGTTATATAATATCTGAACATGGAATATTAGTAGACCTAAAGAGAGAAGAGGTAATGCTGAAGTGAGAAACTTCTGAGAAAATTGTGTCATTCAGATGGACTAATGAATGTAAAAAGAATTTTTGAGGAAACTCCGATTGATTACAACACCGATGTTAGCTATTTTCATTAGATTTAAAGGTTATGTAATATATAGGGATGTTTCACACTAGAGATGAGGATGTAATCTGATGCAGCATAGTAAAGTGATTACATATATGCATCGAGACAGCTGAGGTCTCATGGGTTTAAATTATTTGGCATATGACTTAGAATTGTTGTAATCAAAATTTGTTTTGAAAATTTGGAGATAGTATATGTACGGTGAAACATTTTGGGTATATATAGATCATTATAGTTTGAGATGATGATTGAGTTGGAAAGAATTGAATACGAGACTGAGACAATGAATAGAATTATTTGAAGATTATGATGTACCCAGTAAAGCTAGTGTTGCGATATGATGCATTGAATAAAACAATCCAATAGTGATGTAGCACAAATTCAGATATTGAGGTTACTAAATCTAGTGCAATGAAGAGCCTAAAATGATTGAGTTGAAATTGGGACAAAATAAAGTGTTATTAGCTATATTGAATTTAAGATTAGTTTTATATGAAAGGATTAGAAAATCCCTAAGGGAGGATTTAAAATTTGTGAATCTTATTGAGGAAATGGGAAATGAGTTTGAATTTTAAGTTGAATTGGAAAATTGATGTTTTGTGATTGAAGTAAGGAGTATGTATACCCCATATAAATGATTTAGAAAAGAAATTTTGAGGAAGCATACATAGCAACCGATGTTATACATCTTGGTAGTAAAATGTTGAGATAGCATTTAGCGGCCAAGGATGAGGAAACAAGTGATTAAAGGTGTGATTGAATGTTTGATTTGCCAACAGTTTTAACTATTAGAAATATACTTAGATCTTATATTTTGGAGTTCCTAGGAATATGAGATTAATATACAGTTCTGATTGAATTTGATTTTAACAATCATTGTCACTGTAATCTTAGTATGACCATATACAGTATAATTGAGAGGTTGAATTTGAAATTGTATGAGGCGTATACAACTGAATAAGTCGTCCGCCCTTATATTGAGATGAAGAAAGCCTAAGAATAGTTAAAGGCTAGAATTGATTCAAGATGCTTTTTGTAAGTGAAATGAATCTGTAGTAGGAATTAAGTTATTCAAGAAAGACGAACGAGTTAGGTGGATCAACACCAAAAATATGGATTATAAAGAGATAGATAAAGTGTTTCTGAAAGTACCACCCTGGTAAGGTGTGCTAAAGTTCGTTAAAAAGGGGAGCTAAGCCCAAATTGCATTGATCCATCGGAAAGTATTGAGGAAAATAGGACCATTGACTTATGAGTTAGCCTGACTAATAAAAGATGTCTCAGAGTCACACTGTGCTTCATGAGTATGTTTAAGAGATATTTGTATGATCCGATAGATGTATTATCGATACAGGAAATGAAATTGTGAGTAATCTGAGTTATATTGAGAAACTAGTTAAGATAGTGAGATACCAGAATAAGCAACTGAAAAATCAAATTATTCCATCGATGGTAGTCATTTGGAAGAAATTATTCGAGTGATGAAGTTAAATGGGAAACGGAGGAGCATATGAGGAAACAATAACCCTGCCTTTTTGATCAATCAGATAAAAATTTCGAGGACGAAATTTATTAAGGAGAAGAATTGTAACATCCCTTTCCCGTATTAGGGTTAAAGTCGAAAATACCGTACATGAGAACTAGTAATGAAATAATAGAGAAATGGATTCCATGCTCATGCATAATATAGTATGCATACACGTGAATTTGATCATTGCACACATCACAATAATTTGTTCATGCACTCATTTGACATTTTCCAGGTATAACTGATATTTAACGTGATTATAATGTGAATTATGGATTATGTGTCTTAAAGATTGATTTGGTGTGTTTTATTAGTGATTTAGAATTTTTGGTAAAATTTGAGAATTTTCTGGAAATTAAGGGTATTTTGAACTAGGAAAAATACCAAGTGGCAGGACAATTGATAAATAGCAGTAAAATTAAGAGTCAAATGGCAATGAAAATTTTTATAAATGACGTTTGGGTTTAAAAACATATTTCATTGAAATTTGGAGACAACTGGAGTAGAAATTGGAGATTGATTGGACTAGTTAATGAAAGAACATCTTCTAAACTAATGAGAATTGGACATGTGGTAAGTGACATGTGTCACTTGCCACACCATGCATATAACTAACGACTCTCTTATATGAAAGACCCATTTAATTGTTGCCTTTCATTCTTGCTTTTCTTATTCTTCTCTTCGACACTCTTCTTCTCATCTTCTTTATTCTTCTTCACTTCCACGATACTCTCTCCACCATCATCAAAGTTGAAGCTCACTTTCACCCTTCATTACTACCATCATCGTGCACTCTCTCTCATTCCTCACAAAAGACCCAACCTCCCACCTTGAAATGGTGATATACGTGGATTATCTACAAAGCTAGGGTTGGTGTGATCTTGAAGGATTTGGAGTTAAATCAAGTAAGTTAAGCTTTAATCTTCATGGGTTGTGTTAAATAGAACATGTATGATGAGAAATTTGATGATTGATCATGGGTTTTCATATATGTGTTTTAACATGGGTGTTGTGTAAAAATAAATATATCATGCTCTAATTGGTAGTGAGTTAATGTTATTCATGAAATAAGAAGAAGTAAGATGATAGTTTGAGACAAAGTAGACTGATAATGAAGTTAAATATGTGCTGGAATGTGCTAGATAAAGTGCTTTCACTGAACACACATCTGTGTTTTGGCCATATCTTAATCTATAGGTGTCCAAATGGGACTATTTTAATGAAGATTAAATTATAGATATATGGCTACAATTTTCTTGGAGGAAGTGAATTTTAATTCTATCTCTAAGATTCTTGAATTTTGGCTTAAAGTTTAGAACTGTGAGTTGTCATGGTATAAGAATAGTCTGTAGTATTTTGATTATAACGTGCATGATACTGAACCAAAATGTATGAATTTGATTCCATTAGAAACTTAAGACATATAGGAACATTTGATTAGAAGAAGTTTTTGCCTAAATACTTCATTTGCTAGGTCATATTGGTCATACAAAACTAACCTGAAAAATTCAGTGGGAAAATCTGGAAATTTGGAAGAACTTAGCTGGGAAAGTTTCTGCCGACAAATCCCACGTCCGTGGGAAAAGGGGAATTTCCTATGAATGTGGGAATTGGTTAAATAGCAAACATAATTCTTTTATGTTTGAATTGAAGTAGCAATATGTTAGGGACTTTCATGTGATGCTTCTAGGCTTGAATGAAGCTTGAAATGAGCTTAGTATGATGCTTGAACAAATGATTAAATGAGTGATATGTTTAGGGTGATGATTGAGGATAGAACTTAAGGATGAATTGTTATGTATTGAGCGTTTAAATCTGAAATTTTGAGATGATATGGGAATGAAAGTGAACCTATGATGGCTAAAGTGATTCAATTAAGATGAATAATGAGTATTAAGTAAAGATGAATGATGAATTGGATGTTTTGTGATCTTTAATACTTGAATAACCTTAAGGAATGATTGAATGATGAACTTAGAATAACTTTGTAAAAATGAAGTGTTAACCTAAGTCAATTAGACACATATGAGTTATGAAAGGATAATGAGCATAAGATGTGAATTTAGATAATATACCCAAGATTGTCATTGAGCATGCATTGTATATATTCCATATACACATTTGTACTTAAATGAATACTTAAGATTGTGCAATTATTAATGTGTATGCAACGTGTGTATTACATAATATTGATGTGCAGGATAAAATGTCCGCATCCAGACGTTTCCAGATCTTGGAAGCAAATGCTAATCTGGAGCGTACTATAAGTTGACCTAGATAGTCTTACTTATTGATTGTTCTGTTTCTATTATGTATTGAATGATTTTGCAATGTGAATGTGATTGTTTTGATTTCCGGACATTGAATGTCTGAGGAGTTTTATAAATGTGAGAATATTAAAGTGCTCCTTGTATATGAATTTAATGAAATATGTGATATCTAATTTGATTATTAAATGTCAGACCTAGTTCTAAAGAAACATGTGAATATGCATATAATTGAAAAAGTGTTTCTCAACATTTATGTTGAATGCCAGACCACGGTCCGATGACGAATATGAAATTGAATGTGAAACTGAAAGCATGTGATAGACTGAAATTATGTGAATGTGATGCATTCCATTACATGAATGCATGAAACATAAAGGAAGTTG
>JAOQMS010054193.1:0-28098 GCA_027563885.1 Erythroxylum longipes | reverse complement strand
TCAATGATTAATCTCATCATAGCAATGGTGCAAATATCCTTAGACTTGAGGTACTCAAGGATATCTTAGATACGAATGCTATGCTTTGACATCATTTCTTGTTACCTCAAGACAAGGCCACTCTTAGGGTGGTGATGGATACATCTATTTGTATTCAAAGGAAATTGGGTAGCCAATAAAGGATTCACCACTCCTGGTAGAAGGAGATGATACCTACGACCCCTTTTTGGGATCATTACTCAGGAGTCTCTAGTCCGAGCAATTATGTGTCATGTGGAGAGTCTTCAATGACACATAGAGTAATGAGATCCCAAGACAAGAACTAACATCACTTGGACTAAATGTGACGTAGTTAGTCTAGTGGGAGTTTACATATAGCCTATACTCCGAACCAAGTGGGGTATAGTATGGTGAAAGGATGAATTACATGGTAATTGTCTATAGAAAGGTTCATAAGTTGAATAATTAATTATCGAAGAGTTCGTATGTTAAACCCCTTATATATTATAGCAACTTGGCATCATGAAACCTTTCATGATTTGATTGAATTAAGAGTTAATTTAAGTGCATAAAATAACTGGGAACCTAAGCATCACACTCATAAAATATCGGATGAAAAATATAGTGTGTATGGCCAAATTTAAGCATGCCACGATTGTGGTCGAAGGCGAGCCTAGGCTTGGCCATGATCGTGATAGAAGACATGAAATGGTACATAAGTGAGTTCTTCTCTTATGTACACAAGGTTTTACCACTTCTTACATACTCAAGTAAAATAAAAGGGCTCTAGAAGAGTTCTAGTGAGAGAGACAGGTATCAAGAACCTTATTTTTGCAATTTATGCAATTGTTACATGAATTAAAGTGCATTCAACAAGGTTCTTGATCTATCTTTCATCATTTTGAGCATTTACTAGAACTCATCTATTTTGGTGGTCAAATGACCCTTATAAATTGTTTCTTCATCTTCTTCGTGTGTTCTGGGTGATCAAAGAAGGGTTTGGTATTTGCAGCAACCCAAACATGGAGAAGAAACTAGAAAAAAGGAGAAACCTAAAGTAAAAGTATTATATTTCATGTTCTTTTACATATCCATGCATGCATATTTGATTCTCTGGTTTTCAGGTTTTCATGGTGTCAAAATCTTGATTCCAACACTTCCGCTGCATTATCATGCATGTGATGCACGCAACCATGGCAAACCCAATAGTTAATGGAATAAATGAGTTTTTTTAATGCAAACATGATCTTAAGGACATGAGTAAGGTGTATAAGGTCTGGATGAATGAGTATTGAAGAACATAGGGTAATAATGAATGAGAATTGGGTAAATGTATGAATATATGTTGCTAGAAAAAGTTTGGTGAATATATAGATTTATCTTGTTAAAATTCCACATTCAAAGTAACAATTATGTAAGTATTGTAAGAGGCTTTTGATCACGAAAATGTAAAAGGATAAGTGTAAAGTATGGTTGATGAAGTTCGAGTAAATAAAACCAACTTAAAGGTACAAACCTAATTGCAAAATGTAAGTATACCAAATATAATGTTTGTTGGTCAAAATTCATGAATAGTTATATACCCGAAAAGGTCAAATGAGTATGTATTAAGCATGACACACATATATATATGTGTGTGTGTGTGTGAAAATATTCATATTATTGATCAACTTAGTAATGTGTGCACTATATGTGTGTATGGCATGAATAAAGAAGCACAAATCGATTGTCAACATCAAGACATTGCCGAGTCATCAAGGCAATAGCTTATCTGAAGCGTATTGTGAGTTAACCTAGATTTTTTCTCACTATAATTGAATTGTTTTTTAATTAAATTTTAGATATTGAACTATTATTGACATGATTTTGATAATTCCTTCCATTGATGGTCTGAGGAGTTCGATATTTAGGATTGTATTGGAAGTGCTTTCTAATTATATCTGAATATGGAAAATGTGTACTCAACTGAGTGTTGAATGCCGGATTCAGATCTGATTAATATGATAAATGACTGTGCACATTGAATAAAAGTGTTGATAGCATATTATGTGAATTGATGTATTCCATCACATTGTTATAGATGATCAGATGAAGGAGTTGTGACCCTAGTGACTAGTGTGAAAAAGATCTTAAAGCTCACAAATGTGCACAAAGAGCCATAATCTTAGTTAATAATAAGCCCGATATCCACAATGGGTATGAGAAAGAATATGAAATGAGCCCAATATCTACAACAAATATAGGATAGTAAAAATGCGATCGGTCATAACAAAGTAAAAATGAAAGTGGAGTCACATGTGAATTTGCATTGATATATATATTTTTACATGTATCACGTGAATGATTGTGAAGAATTACTGAATTGTGATGATATAGTGATATGCAATGTTTGCGTACATGTTGATGATATGAATGACTGAGATAAATGATTGGATTATTCTGAAATGATTATATGAAATGTTTGAAGTTCATGATGTATTGATGAGATATGATGTATCTTGTGATCTGGTATTCAATATGGAATAATGTGATACATCTGCTGAATTGGGAAATACACTTGTGAAATTGTTTGATACTTGTGATAATTATATTCTGACTTGAGTGAGCACATCGATGATGGTTCACTCACCGAGTCCGCAAAACTTATCAAAATTGCAATGTGGATTTTCAGGTACAATGGAGACCTAGCTCTAAAGCAAACTAGTAGAAGTCTAGTACTGTCAGTTTTGAAAACAAGAATAACTCAAAGGTTTGGTCAGCTGATATCAGACTAGTCTAGTGGATTTTATTTATTTAGTTTCTCATTTCGTGTAGAGCATTGTGTAAAAGAGCAGTAAACTCTCAGATGTTTTTGGTAATGTAAATATATGAATTATGAAGTGTAATGCTACAATGTAAGTTATGTTTGCGAAGGAATGGGAAAAGTTGATCTTTTACTTGTATTATGTGTGATGGCATAGTAAGTTAATGTAATTGCTCTAACATGCCATTTTCATAGGGTATGTTCTTGAATGTCCTCTCAATGTTTAGGCATATGCCCTATAGTATTGGTGTGTTACATTTTTGGTATCAAAGCATGGTTTGGCATCCTCAAGGACATATAAGAACATATAAATATGATATATAGTGAGAGACTCGTATAGTGATCACCCTTATTGGTTGTTTTAGGTCATCCGTTATAAGAGATCGAGTTATAGAGTCAGCTAACCTTAAATCTATAGGAGCCAATAGAGAGTCTCCAGTACCTCAGTTTGAACAAATATCTCTGAGAATTCCTAATAGGAGAGAGAGAAGGTATGATAAAATTAGGAAGCAGGGGGTTGTAGACTTCTATAGAAGTACAGACTGTACAGACCTTGTGGAGGCAGAACTTTGGTTGGAAAGAACGGTGAGGGTGTTTGATCAGATGGACTATGAGTCTGATGAGAGGTTTGACTACACAGTCTCTCTACTATAAGGTCTGGCTTATCAGTAGTAGAAGACTGTTCTTAGCAGTTCTGCCCGACCTTGTAGACTGACATAGGAAGACTTCTTGAGGGTTTTTAAGCAGAACTATATGCCAAAGATCTACCTGGATAAGAAGATGAAAGAGTTTCTAGAACTGAAATAGGGAAGTGTTACTGTAGCTGAGTATGAGGTATGATTTAATGAGTTAATAGGGTATGCTATTGTTTTGATTCTGACTGAGGAAGATAACTGTAGGTGATTTGAGGATGGACTGAATATGGAGATCAGAACGAGGTTAGCCATTACTAATTTAAGTAGTTTTATTGAACTATAAGCTGCCTTAATCCGAATTAAACAGTTATTAAAAGATGGACAAGGAGAGTATAGGCAAGAGTTTAGAGTGAAGAGACATGGTGAGTCTCAAGTTAATTCTAATAGGAGATTCAGTAAACGCCAGAACAAATCATTTTGATCACAGACTAGATTGAGACAGGTGGGGTTTCGACCGAAAGGTGGTTTTATACAGGCTAAAAGTGGTAGAGGTGAAGTATCAAAAGGACAAACGCAACAAATGCCTAGTTATGAGCACTGTGGAAAGAAATATGGTGGGAAGTGTTGGAAGATAACAGGAGCTTGCTTTCATTGTGGCTCTTTTAACCACCAGATTAGAGACTGTCCCGCGACTTTGGGACCACAGTCTGGAGTGAGAGGGGGATCAGTGACTAAGATGAATTTCAACAAAGTAAAGCTAGTGGAGCAGGATAGAGGGGTAAAGGTAGAGGTAGAACAAGCTCAACAGGTCCTAGTGTCAGGACTAAGGTACAGAGTAATCAGCTATAGTCTTAGGCTATAATATTTTCTATCACTAGACAAGAGGCATAGAACTCCCCAAATGTTGTTGCAAGTGTGTTACATGTCTTTCAATTTGATGCTTTTGCATTGTTAAATCTAGGATCTACACATTCATTTATCATGCCACGTCTGGCATCTAAATTGCATTGTGAGAGAGAAATGTTGAAATTTGGCCTAAAGGTGAGTATTTCAGTAGGTGTAACTACAGTGATTAGGGAAGTTTGTAAAGGGCGTATTATTTGAGTTGATCAGGAAGAGTTGGAAGCTAAATTGATAGTATTGCAGTTAAAGGAGACAGATCTCATTTTGGGTATGGATTGGCTTACTGCACATAGAGCTGTTATGAACTATTACACTAAGGAAGTCCTCCTTAAATATCCTAATCAACCAAGAGTGATATTTCGAGGTGTTAGTCAAGTAGTGCCAGCTAGGTTGATTTCCTCAATGAGTGCTCTCAGACTAATTTAAAGTGGATGTGAAACTTACTTAGCCTATATGACTGATACCCACAATGAACAGACAATTCAGAATATTCTTATTGTTAGGGATTTTCTGGATGTGTTCTCTACTGAATTATTAGGCTTATCCCAGATAGGGAGACAGAGTTCACTATTGACTTAGTTCCAGGTACTACTCCTATATCTATTCCTCCGTATAGGATGGCACCATTGGAACAAAAGGAACTTAATACGTAATTGTAGGAGTTGTTGGATAAGGGTTTTATTATCCTAGTGTCTCACCTTGGGGAGCTCTTGTTTTATTTGTAAAGAAGAAGGATGGGATTTAGAGATTGTGTATTGAATATAGGCAGTTAAATCAGGTTATAGTGAAGAATAAGTATCCTTTAACAAGGATAGATGATTTATATGATCAGTTACAGGAAGCTCAGGTGTTTACTAAATTGGATTTGAGATCATGGTACTATCAGTTGAAGATAGTAGAAGTTGATGTACTAAAGAGTGTACTCAGGACTAGATATGGGCACTTTGAGTTTTTGGTGATGGCTTTTAGGTTAATCAATGCTCCGACAGCTTTTATAGCATTGATAAATAAAGTGTTCCAACCTTACTTAGATCATTTGTGATTGTATTCAAAGATGATATTTTGGTGTATTCGAAGAGTAAAGAGGAACATTATGAGCATTTGTGGTTAATCTCACAGATAATGAGGGAAAAACAATTGTTTGTCAAGTTCAGTAAGTGTTAATTCTAGCTTGATCAAGTGATATTATTGGGTCATATAGTATATAGACAAGGCATATAGGTATACCCAAAGAAAGTTGAGGTAGTGATGAAGTGGGAAGCCTCAAGAAATGTGTATGAGATTTGGGGTTTTCTTGGATTAGTAGGTTATTGTCGAAGGTTTATCGATGAGTTTCCTTTGATTTCAGCCCCTTTGATAAAGCTTTTGAGGAAGAATGTACCATTCAGATGGACTGATGAATGCCAAAGGAGCTTTGAGGAATTAAAACACCGATTAACTACAACACCGGTGTTAACTACTCTATCTAGATCTGAAGGATATGTAGTATATAGTGATGCTTCACACCAGAGGTTAGGATGTGTTTTGATGCAGTATGGTAGAGTGATTGCAAATGCATCAGGACAGTTAAGGTCTTATGAGTTCAACTATCCGGTTCATGATTTAGAACTTACTGCAGTGGTTTTTGTTTTGAAAATTTAGAGACATTATCTATATGGTGAAACATTTCAGATATTTATAAATCATAGAAATTTGAAATATTTATTGAGTCAGAAAGAACTGAGTATGAGACAAAGGCAATGGATTGAATTGCTTAAGGATTATAACTGCACAATTGAATACCATTCTGGTAAAGCTAACGTTATCGCTAATGCATTAAGCAGGAAATCTAATAGTAGTGTGGCATAAATTTAGGCATCAAGTTACCAAACCTAGTATAACTAAGAACATTAAATTTTGAGCTAAATTTGGGGCAGAATGAAGCATTGTTAGCTATATTGAAGCTTAGACCGCTATTGAGTGAAAGGATCAGAAAAGCTCAAAACAAGGATCTTGAAGTAGTGAAGCTTATTGAGAAGTTGAAACAGAATCCAAATTTTAAGTTTGAATTAAGGGATGATGCATTATGGTTGAAGAAGAGATTATGTGGACCTAATGTGGATGATCTGAGAAAAGAGATTTTGGAGGAAGCACATATAACAGCTTATGCCATGCATTTTGGTACTATTAAGATGCACAATATGCTAAAACAAAAATTTTGGTGTAGTATGCTGTTGAATGTTTGACTTGTCAACAAATTAAGTCAGAGCATCAGGCTCCAGTTAGGAAGTCACAGTCATTGCCTATTCCAAAATGGAAATAGGAGAGGATCACTATGAATTTCATTATAGCTTTGTCGAAGACTCTGAGGTAACACAATGCCATATGGGTCATTGTTGACAGATTAACAAAATCGGTCCATTTCTTACCTGTGAGAGACAATAATATACTGGATCAATTAGCCCAAAAGTATGTTAATGAGGTAGTGAGTTTACATGGAGTTTCGGTGTCCATTGTATTAGACCGGGACCCCAGATTTACTTCTAGATTTTTGAGTAGTTTACAAACAGCTTTGGGTACAAGGTTAAACTTTAGTACAACCTTTCATCCTTAGACAAACAGAAAGAGTGAGAGGACTATTAAGACTATTGAGGATATGCTCAGAGCTTATTTCCAAGGAGTATGGGATCAGTATGTAGCTCTTATTGAATTTGCATACAACAATCATTATCACAGTAGTATCGGTATGGCACCATATGAGGCATTATATGGCAGAAAGTGTCGATCACCTTTGTATTAGGATGAAGAGGTTCTAAAGATTGTTGACGGCCTAGATTTAATTCAAGATACTGTTGATAAGGTTAAACTGGTCCGGAGTAGAATTAAGGTGTCTCAAGATAGGTAGAAAAGTTATATAGATCAGCATCAGAGAGTTATAGAGTACCAAGTGGGAGATAAGGTATTTCCGAGAGTATCACCTTGGCGAGGAGTGCTAAGGTTTGGTAAAAAGGGTAAATAAAATCCTAGATACATTGGTCCATATGAGATTACTTAAAGAATAGGACCATTGGCTTACAATTTAGCATTACCAGCTGAGATGACTAAGCTACATAATATGTTACATGTTAGTATACTGAGAAGATATCGATCAGATCCGACACATATGTTATTGGTTTAGGAGGTTAAAGTTACAAATAACTTGAGTTATGTTGAGCAACCGGTTAAGATAGTTGGTTATCAGACTAAACAATTAAGAAACTGAGTGATTCCATTGGTTAAAGTCCTTTGGAGGAATCATTCTAGAGAAGAAGCCACATGGGAAACTGAGGAGAACATGAGGAAATACCCCCATATGTTTGATCAATTAGGTAAGAATTTTGAGGACAAAATTTCTTAAGGGGGAGAATTGTAATAGCCCGTTTTTTATACTAAGGGTTTGAGCCTTAAATTAATTTGTATGAGTCAAATCATTTTAGCATTCATGAAATGCATTTCATTCATATGCAAATCATTAGCATACATACATGAATTATGATTTTGTACACATTGCAAATATATGCACTCAATTGACATATTCCGGAGTCTAAAAAATTTAAAATGATCATGAAGTTAATTATGGATTGTTTATGTCTTAAAATTTTGTTTGATTGGTTACAAGTAGTAAATTTGGAATTAATTGTTACCATTAGAAAACTAATGAATTAAAATGTATATTTACACTAGGAAAAATGCTAAGTGGTAAGACAAATTGACATATGGAAAATTAGGATAACTATACCTATGAAAGAAGTGTCAAATGAAATAAATGAGTGAGTGACATTTGGCATGGTTAATTAATTGAATAATGGCAATAATGATTGAGTGAACAAAATCGACTAGTAACTAGGTGACATTTGGCAGCTTAAGGAGGGGATAAATGGCCTACATGCTTAAGGGCACATGTTAATGTAATATGGTGACGTCTATCATTCAAGGTGTAATGTTTCTATATGGTGTAGTTTCATCCTTGCTCATTCTTCTTCTCTTCTCATCTCTCACCACCAAAACTTGCTTCTATCTCCCATTTATGTGTTTGTCTTGAAACTATGCTAAATTACAACACCAAAAACATGCTTTGACCCTTCACAAAATAGCTAAAGAACCAGATTATTGTTGTCTTTTATCATAGCTGAAAACCATCCAATTTCTACCTTGAATTTGTGATAATCTTACATGCATGGAGGGCTAGGTTAACTTCATGAATTAAGCTGGAATTGGAGGCTAAATGAGTAAGTAAAGTGTTTTTCTTTATGGAAAGTTATAATAGAAAGATTATGATGATTAAATTAGGATAGATTGTATAAGATATTGATGTTAAAGATGTGTTGGAAAATGGAGATTGAATGAGTGCTTTTCTGGATAAAATATAATTGATGAGTAATTCATGCTAAAGATAGGTGTTCTTAAGGTGTTTTCAAATCTGGAAAATTTAAGTTGTAAGTGTGTTTGTAAAATAATGAATGTTAATGACATAAGTGAGCAGAATTTTGTAAGCCTTAGTGTAACCAATATGGAAGTTAAATTAACCTGAAATGAAGTAACCTTAAGGGACATGAAATCTGGAAAATTTCAGGTGTTAGTGATGTTTTTAAGCTTGTTAAATTTGTGACGCATTTAAGGTAGAAAAGTTACACACATTACTGATGTTGATGACAAATTATGGAATTTTAGTTTCAGCCTTGTGTACATGTAGAACCAGCTGAGAAATTTAACTCTAAATTGGTATATTTGGACATGATTAAGGTTAGGAATGAGCCTAGATTATTTCTTGATTAATTGGTTAAGCGATTGATAAGTTTATATAGTTAATTGATGTCATAATCTAAAGAATGGATTGTTTTGATGTGGTTGAGTTCAAATCTGGAAATTCTGATTTGTTAATGGAATAAATGCGTTTCTTTTAATGTAAACATTATTTTAAGGACATGAATAATGTGTATAAGGTATGGATGAATGAGTATTGGAGAACATAGGGTAATTTGAATGAGAGTTGTGTAAATGTATGAATATATGTTGCTGGAAAAAGTTTGGTGAATGTATATATTTAGCTTGTTAAAATTTCAGATTTAAAGTAACAATTGTGTAAGTATTATAAGAGGCTTTTGATCATAGAAATTTTCAAGGATAAGTGTAAAGCATGGTTGATGAATTTGGAGTAAATAAAGCTAACTTAAAGGTACAAACTTGATTGCAAAATGGAAGTATACAAAATTTGATGTTTGTTGGTAAAAATTTATGAATAGTTACATACCCGGAAAAGTCAAATGAGTATGTATTAAACATGACACATATATATATATGTATGAATATTCATATGATTGATCAACTTAGGAATGTGTGAACTATATTTATGTGTTGCATGACTAAAGAAGCACAAATTGATTGTCAACATCAAGACATTATCGTGTCATCAAGGCAATAGCTTATCCGGAGCATACTGTGGGTTAACCTAGATGTTTTCTCACTATAATTGAATTGTTTTTGATTAACTTTTAGATATTGAACTGTTATTGACATGATTGTGATAATTTCGGACATTGATGACTCGAGGAGTTTGATGTTCGGGATTGTGTTAGAAGTGCTATCTAATTATATGTGAATAAGGAAAATGTGTACTCAACTAAGTGTTGAATGTTAGACTCAAACCTGAAGAATTCAATAAATGACTATGAAAATAGCATATTATGTAAATTTATGTATTCCATCACATTATTATACATGATCAGATAAAGGAGTTGTGACTCGAGTGACTAGTGTGAAAAAGAGCTTAAAGCTCATAAATGTGCACAAAGAGCCATAGGCTCAGTTAATAATGAGCCTGGTATCCATAATAGGTATGAGAAAGAATATGAAATGAGCTTGGTATCCACAACAGAGACGGGACAATAAATAGGAGCTTGGTCATAACAAAGTAAAACTGAAAGTGGATTCACATATGCATTTGCATCGATATATATCTTTACATGTATCATATGAATAATTGTGAAGAATTACTGAATTGTGATGATATAGTGATATGCAATATTTGTGTACATGTTGATGATATGAATGACTGAGATAAATGAATGGATTATTATGAAATGATTATATAAAATGTTTGAAGTTCATTATGTATTGTTGAGATATGATGTATCTTGTGATCTTGTATTCGATATGGAATAATGTGATACATCTGCTGAATTGGGAAATACACTTGTAAAATTGTTTGATACTTGTAATAATTATGTTTTGAATTGAGTGAGCATATCGATGATGGCTCACTCATTGAGTTCACAAACTCATCAAAATTTCAATGTTAATTTTCAGGTAAAAGGGAGACCTAGCTCTAAGGCAAACAAGTAGAAGTCTAGTACTGTCAATTTTGGAAACAAGAATGGCTCAAAAGTCTGGTCAGCTGATATCTGCAAAGTCCAGTAGATTAAGTTTATTTAGTTTCTCATTTCATGTAGAACATCTTGTAAAAAAGCAGTAAAATCTAAGATATTTTTGGTAATGTAAATATATGAATTATGAAGTGTAATGCTATAATGTAAGTTATGTTTGCGAAGGAAATAGGAAAAGTTGATCTTTTGAATACTTGTGTTATGTATGATGGCGTAGGAAGTTAATGTAATTTCTCTAACATGCCATTTTCTTAGGGTATGTTCTTGAATTTCCTCTGGATGTTCGGGCATATGTTCTACGGTAGTGGTGTGTTACACCTTAGAACTGTGATCTCGAATATGGAATCCTCATGTGCCTTCATCAACTCCGCTATTTGATGTTACAATTATTCTGTTCACGCCTCCAACATCTCGAATCGATTATTGTAAGACGTCATCTCTTCCTCCCATTAAAGAATCGGCCCAATGAGTGCTATTACTCAACTGACACGTTCTGTCAAATTGTTGCCTCCTGCCATATCGAAATTTGGCTTTGATAATAGTTATTACAAAGGTTTTCCTTCAAGCACCAATTTATCCGCTAGTTTTTCCAACTCTTTTTCGTTAAAGCAAGATTAAGTCTTATCTCATGATTGTTGACGAACCTACTGATTCTTAAACACCTCATGAACCTCGCAATGTTTAACTCTCACACCCTTGTAAAAAAATATCAAAGAACTAAATATTCATGGCAACAATAAGAAAAAGAAAAAGTTATTTGATCAGTAAAATTAAAACCTAAATGTTGTCATTAGCTTCGGTTTCAACGTTTTTAATAAATCATAAACTACTTCATTTGGTTTAACACCAAACGGCATCATTTTGGTTAAGCATTTAACCTACCCACGGAACCCTCCCTCATCGATGCTCATTTTCTCCTGTCTTTCGTTTTCACTTTTGTCTTCGGTTCTTTGCCATCGTCACCATCCGTGCGTGCCTCGGTTCCTTTCTCTCCATCCATCTTCTTCCTTTACATGCTTCATTTCCCTTTTGCATCTTCACTCTACGTGCTCGCATGCTTCGGTTCCATTTTTTCCTTCACATGCTTCTATCCCCTTCTTATGTCTGTGTCTTCATTTAATGATGTAAGTGGGTTTTGTTTTTTACTGGTTTTTATATACTGCCTTGATCATTTTGGTTTTTTTTTGTGTTTTGATTATATGAGTATTCATCGGTTCACGTTTTTTACTAGGTCGAGGTATTGGTTTAATCATCAGTTGGGGTACAAAACCCATACATTGATATTTTTGTAATCCATTATGCTTAGATTATAGTATAAACATCGATTGTAGTTAGATTACATTTTTGTAATAGATTAGCAATCATCAATTTTATTATTTAAAAGAAAAGTTTTGGTTAGGAGATAAGAACAAATAATTAAAGACAGAAATTATAGCATCGTAATATAAGGAGAAAGTAACTTTTGAGAGAAAAATATTTTAATCAAAATTATACCATCTTGATATAAGTTGTCAAAATAAGGGAAAAATTAAATCTAATAAAATCTCATGTTGATGATGGTGAATCAACAAATTGAATCGTATTTGAGCATTGAATTGTGATTTGGTTGACGATATAAACATTATATTATGATTTCATTAATAATTTAAATATTATGTTGTGATTTGAAAGAGCATTTGAACTTGATGTTGTGATTTTGTTAAAAATTTCAACATTATATTGTAATTTGGTTGATAATTTATCTAAGAAGGTGAGGAACAAATAAATATTGTCTAAGAAGGTGAAGGTTCTCATGTATCAGTACGAATAAAAGATACCCATCATTGAGTAAATATCAAAGAGATTTGGTGTTTAGTGACTCTGAACTTTCTCACCATTTGACAAATCCTCAAGGAATTGGATGCTTTTGGAGCTTAACCTCCTATGATTTTTAGGCCTTTTTGTAATTACCCGTGTGTCATTTGCTGTCTTTTTTGTTCTCACTAGTGAAATATAAATATTTTATTTATTTAAAAAATGACGTCATAGATAAGGACAGGGGCTTATTTAGAATTTTTATGAAATTTTAAGATGTAATGCAAACCTTTAGTATCATAAACATTGGTAGGTAGTTTTCTTTATTATGTTTTATAAGATTACATGCTTTATAAAATATAATTTTCTGTTATTTATGGTAAATGTGCATATTAATGGATCGTTATTTTATCTATCTAGTTATAAATTTTTGTATTAGGTATCTATTACACATAACAAAGGTAAGTGTACCTTTTTGTTAGCAAGTAATATAGTAATAAGTAGGAGTTGATCCCTCAAAGAAATGGTATGAATTAGAAAACCTAAAACTACTAATTAGTAAATATATAAAAGAATGGATTTTATGGATTTTGATTAAAGCAATATGAAATAAAATAAAACCTAAATAGTTAGATAAGAGAATAAGTAGTAAGAAAATTGACCAAAAGAGAATTCCATATATTATCAAATTTAGGCAATTACTTCCCTTATTATGAATTTTTATTTTATAATTCAATTGACCTAGAATGGATATCTTAAATTGGATTGATAAGTTCTTCTATATATTGAAACTACATTCTCTCCGCTCTCGAGATACAACCATCTATTTTTTAGTAGGTTAAACTACATCTATACAAATATAACACCCTTGTAAATACACTAAGATCTATAAAATCCATAGGAGTTTTCATCTTAACACTGAAAAGATTACGTACGTCTCTCTCAAGCATATTGTTTAACTCATATTACCTAACCTACGGTCCATTCATAAGTAGTATCCCTTGAGGCATCCATAAGTGAATTAAAATCAAATTTAGTCACTAGCATAACTAAATCATACATTAAGATTAATAAAAGACAATTCACATAATTATATCTCAATTAATAAATTAAAATGAATCAATCTGTAGAAAAATAAAAACTATAATTTTTCATTACTTTTCATATAAAAGTGTTTATCTATAAATCATAGTCAAAACAATGAAAGCAAGAGACAAACATAAGGAAAATGTAATAGAAATAGATTTATATAAAAATCCATACTTGCATTCAATTCTTAATCAATTTAATTAAATCTAGCAAACCTTTCAAATAATAACTTAATACATATAATTTGGTCTCTAACTTAGAAAAGCCAAGCTGTTTGAAAATGTATCATTTCATTTGTCCATCTAAAAGCTTAGAGTTACTATTATTCTTCCCTCTCAAAGTTACTTTGTTATTTTAAATTGATGTTCTTGGTTTTTGATAATTGAATTTGCTTTTTTAGAAAAATTTTAAGGTGGCAGAATAAGCTTCCTAAGATTAAGAGCATCAGTTTTCTTTGCCAAGTAAGATTGTTGGCTTCTCCTCTTTCTATTAGTCGTAATTATTTCCTTTTTAGATTACAATGCATATTTAGTTTATTAGTATTTATGTCTTTGTTAACATTTCATAATATATTTTAATTTTGTGCATTTTTTGAATGATTCAAGGTTTAATACACTTTATTCCTTTGTGTTTCCTCGTATTGATCTTTTAATAACATGTACCATAAGTTTGTAATGAATTAATTGATCAATGCTACTATCCTAGCCATTAAATGGTTAGTTTTTGTTTCTATTGAATGTTTTAGGTATTTTCAGTATATAGATTACATATGAATTATGGGAGTGCTTATATAATTACTACAGTGCTACTTTCTTAATTTGTATAATTACTACAATTAGGACAATTGCTTGTATAATTTGAAACAATGAATCTAATTTGGATTCATATGACTAACTAACTATGTCCTTTGGTCGTACTAATGCACTTAATATTTTTAATAAGTTAATGAATTAAGTATTGTATACATATATAGGTAGGTTTTAGTTATTTGTTTCATGATTTTACACCTTCCTATTTATATGTCTAACCTCTTTTATGTATATATATAGGGAGTTGACATGTTTCCTAAATCGTACCGATATTTAAATAATAAAATTTCTATCTTAGGTGAGATACTCTTATGATACATTGTTATTGAGTTGAATTATAGAGACTGAATAACACTTTAAGCTAAGTATGTATGCCTATTGATGAATAAAATAACCATGGAATTTACATATATTATGTGTTAGAATTATGGTAAGCAATGGCATCCTGGATCATTTGTTATAGTTGGTTCATATTTATATGCCATATGCACCATCTATGTCTATCTTTTATACGCAAAACTCAGATAAAATCATTTATGTGATCGTGTGATGTTGAGTGAATTTAATTACTTGCACCATCTATGTTTATCTTTTATAACCAAAATTTAGATAAAATCACACCGATGAACTTATGCATTATCAATTTCATATTTTAGGAAAGGATTTTGTTTTTGTAGATATTATTGGTAATTATATTGCTAAAAATAAAGTATGAGTTGCAGGCTATGTAAACTTATATAATTGGAAACAATCAATCCAATTTCGATTCATATGACTAATTAACTATTTCATTTGGTCTTACTAATGCACTTAATATTTTAATGATGTTTATATCTGTGTCAATGCTAAGGAAATATATCTATGATCCGAACCATATTATTGCCTACCAACCTCTACAAGAGGTATAAGAATATTTAAGCTTCAAATAAAAGTCAATTAAAATTCGATTCCAAATATTAGGCTTTTCGTAATGTTTAATCGAGTGGGGAAAATTTTATAGGAATTTCATAGTTCATAAGAATTGTGAAATCTTAGATTTTTGGCCTCTGTCTACTTAATTTGTAGAGTTGGTCATTCTTCTTTACATGTTATATGCTAAGTGTTTCTCAATGTTTCATATATTGTTTAGGTGTCGTTGTAAGATTTTTTAAGATGTTTAATTGGTGTTGGTTCAAGTTAGGGTATGTTTTAGAGTTGATAAACCTAAAGATTGTAAGCTCATTTTTGGGACTATGTTATAGGGTTTTTCTTTTGGTGTTTTTCATATAGTTAAAGTAACATTTTTAAGAAGTCTAAAGCATAAAAGTTTTAGCATTATATGTTTAGCTTACTTAGGGTTATAAATCATGAGATTCTAAGATATGTAGGGTAGGTTATGGTTGTTTTAGTAACTAAGAGTTAAAGTAATCACCTACTTGTTTTGACCTTTTAAATACGTTTAAGTAGTTAGATCATGTTTTAAAGTAGTTGGATCAGCTTTTTAAAACAATTGACTCTCTTAAATCGACCCTAAAAAAATTTAAAAGTTTCGAAAGTGCGTAAGGTTGTTCTTATCTCTCCCCTTCTCTCTCAAGTTCCTTTTAAGGGTTTTCAAGTTTTAATAATGTAATCTTAGGTTTCTTCTAATCCTTTCGTATTTCTTTGTTGTTCTTATTTATGAACTTTCTTATATGAGCTTGAATAAAATCAATAAATTAAGTTGCTTTTTAAATAAGTAAGGATTGTAGAAGTTTTATGGTTGAGTAATATATATGCATAAATATTGAAATTGATTTAAGCAAAAAATGACCGTAAAATATGGGAAATGGATTTTAAATGTTCATGATTTAATAAATTTGATAAATATGAGACATATAAATATTTTGATATGATATATATGAGAATGGTGATAATTATACAAAACTTCTTGGAATTCTGTGGAGTCTTAGTTTAATTATGTGTGCCTACACCTAGAGAGCTATATGTTATGACATCATAGGTGGATCCTAGAATCCTTATATAACTGTAGATGGTAGAGTCCTAGTGAAAGGACAATAATTATATACGGTCAATTAATGATTCTATTAAGATATCATGCATTATAGATGGTAGATTGTTTATAAGTAATCACCAAATGGTATAATATTGATGGCTCTTCATTGATTAGAATGTCACAGGAGACTATAATTATCCATTGTTCTATCCAATCAATGGATTTGGTAAGGAACCCAAAATTTTGTAAAGAGCTTAAGATGAATTTCCAATCCAAAGAATCAAAAGCATTATAATTATTTTTGCCTTTAAAGACTTGATGTTTATATATACAATGTGAAAAATATATGAATGCATGAAAGTTTTATTATAATTATGTTAAAGTGTTGGGAGTATTCTACTTGTGTTGGTATATATCACATGCTTTTGTTGACATTATACCAATATTTGATTGTCAGAGTTTCAAGTGTTAACGTTTATATTGAAATTTGGCATTGTATACAACAGATATAAATACAAAACTATTGAACAAGTGTAATATATTAAATACAATTTTTTTTTGTAAGCCATATTTTGTGATGAAGAGCATCACTTATCCTTCTTCTTTGTAGTCTGTAGTTGTTCGTCCATTCAGGTAAGTCGACCAAGTAATGTCTACCATATGTGTTGCTTTAATAGAATGAGTATTTGGGTTTTGGATTTTGTTAAATGAAAATGAGGTATTGATTTTGTGTTGTTTAGAATATTTTTATAATCAGTGATGAGTTTTTATATTCTTGTTTAATAGTCTAAGTATTTATGTTTAGGTTTTGTTTGAATCATTGATGAGTAGGTATATGGATTATATAAGTATTTACTATATATAGGATGAGTTTGAGAACTTATGGATGATCTAATGCATAATAATGAAACAAAATTTTGTTTTTTACATAATAAACTCCTTAGATGAAACTCATAAGAAATTCATGACAATTCTTTGCATAATAAACCTCTAGGACGGTATATAGGCTAGAAACCTGTGATGCAGCTCCCATAAGGCTTATTGGTAAAAATTTTCACGAGCCTAAAAGTCACAGCAAGAACTTGCTTTCTCAATTCGCAAGTGTAAAAAATGCCACATTCCATATTATTAAAATCAATTTTAGGCGATTAATTCAAACATAAATACTTGAACTTCAATGTCATTAATTCAAACTTAGGATTATCATAAGAAATTCATAGGTGTAATAGACATGATAGTTCTTTGCGTAATAAATCCCTAGGATGGTATATAGGCTGGAAACTCGTGATGCAACTCCTATGAGGCTTATTGGTGAAAAATTCCACGAGCCTAGGAGTCATAGCGAGAACTTACTTTCTCAATTCATAGGTGTAAACAATGCCATATACCATAGTATTAAAATTAATTGTAGGTGATTAATTCAAATTTAAATACTTGAACTTCAATATGATTACTAGATGTAGTGTTGGAAGGGAAATAATCAGACCTATAAAAACTTATGGAATGTTTTGTAAGGTAAAGATTAAATGTTTTGTAAACTTAGGGTAAATGAAGGATACTAATTATGAAATCACTATTTTAAATAACAATTTTGTAGAAATGAGTAATTTTGATAGATCTTAGATGTATAGATGATTAACACCTGATGGTTTCATTAATCTTAAGTTTGTTGACAAAGTTGAAGCTTTTATTCACTATGCATGTTCTCCACCTACATATATGGATGGCCCAAAGATCAGATGTCCATGTAAAAAGTGAAAACATATTTTTTTCCATCTTATTGATGAAGTGAATCTCTATTTGTTAAGGACAGGATTTGTTCCAAATTATTTTGAGTGGACAAGACATAGGGAGCCATTGATTTGTAGCTCCTCAAGGGGTAATGAAGTAAAATTGTCAATAAATGTGGATGAGTTTGAAGTGGGACTGGATTTAGAACAAATAATGTGGGTGCAATTGAAAATCCTTACATCCAAATGGTTCATACTGAAACCGATTATACCTTTTAGGAAAATATAGAAAATCTTTAAAAAGAACCAAACCCACATACAAAACTATTTTTTGACTTATTATAATCAGCTGACTAAAAATTATAGCTGAATTATGAGACAATGACTCAATTGTCTTCAATTGCTCAAATATTGAACATAAGTTCTGAAGGGCATATCCCTGGTCAAAGTTTTGATAAAATTTTTGGTTGGTATAACGAATCATTGCCTCTCAATCATACAATGGTTGATAATTTTTACAATATGAAGAAATTTATTAGGAGTCTTGGTTTGCTAGTTAAAAAAATTGATTGTTGCAAATTGGGATGTATGCTCTTTTGGAGAGATGATGTGGAATTGTAGGAGTGCAAATTTTATGTTCAATCTAGGTCCAAACCTGTCAAGCGTATTATGAAATAGAAATTAGTACCATCGAAGCCAATGTATTATTTTTAGCTAACTCTGAGACTTCAAAGACTATATGCCTCTGATGTTACTGCATCTCACATTAGATGGCATAATGAACATGAATAGAAGATAGAATAATGATCCATCCATTAGATGCACTGGCATGGAAACATTTCAATAACACCCATTATGAGTTTGCAACTTAAAGTTGAAATGTTAGGTTGGGATTATTAACAACTGCATATTTTGCTCAGTTCAGGTATCAATGACGTGGGGCCAAATAAGCCACACATCCCTCTTGTGCCAACCTCTTGACACTTATAAATGAGATCAGCTTGGCTGGTACTGCTTGGATAATGCCTCTGAACACTGCTATCGGCTGATTAGGAGATTCAAATATTACCTCCTTAGTATAAGAATTCATGATGGCCCTATGAGCAGTGAGCCAATCTATACCTAGGATAACATTAATTTCCTTTAGTGATAACACAATCAATTCTGCCTCCAACTCTGCCTGAGCAATTCAAATCAAATACCTCTTATAGACTTCCCCTATCACGGTGGTACGACCTATCAGTGTACTCACCTCTAATCCATATCTCAATAACTCTCTATCACAATGTAACCTAGATGCCATATGTGGTGTGATAAAGGAATTCATAGATCCAAGATCAAGCATTGCAAAAGCCTCAAAAGTAAAAATTAATAACACACCTACAACGACATCTGGAGAGTCTTGAGCCTCTTGCCTTGTCATGGAATATACACAGACCTAAGACTGTGGTTTATTGCTCCGTATCTCAGTCTTACTAGCAACACTCCCAAAACTCATTCTGCCTCTACCACGGCCTCTTTGTCCAGACCAACCGACTTAACTCTACTGAACTGTAGTTTCTGTCGCCACACTTCCTCTCCTACCAAACTGTGCTCCAAACACAAAAGAATAGTCCCTGATCTGATGATCAAATGAGCCGCATCGAAGGTAGACTCCTGTCAACTTCTAGCATTCACCACTGTGTTTCTTCCTACATTGCTCACAAATGGGCAACTGACCCGATACTGCACCTCTACTATTGCCAAACTGAACAAAACTACCCCTCTGTCTGAACCCTAACTACGTTGATCCAGTCAATGGCTTAAAAGCTCGATTCTGACACTTACTGAACCTTCTGCCAGAACCACCCTTAGATTCATTGGGCCTTTTTTGTCTAGACTCTGATCTATACTCAGACTAACTGTCCTTCAACAACTACTCAATGCAGATTGAGGCAGCTCGTAGAGCTGTAAAACTACCCAGGTTGGAAATGGCTAACCTCGTTTGGATCTCCATGTTCAGTCTGTCTTCAAATCTCCTGCACTTGTCTTCCTTAGTAGGAATCAAAGCAGTAGCATATCCCGTAAACTCATTGAACTTAATCTCATACTCTGCCACAGAAAAACTGCCCTGCTTCAGATCTAGAAATTCCTTCATTTTTCTGTCTATGTAGATCTTGGGCATATAATTCTCCTTGAAAACCCTCAGGAAGTCTTCCCATCTTAAACAATAAGGCCTGATGGTATTTCCAGGAATAGTTTTCCACCACTAGTAAGTTAGGCTTTTTAATAGAGAAACCATATAGTTGAACTCTCGTCCGACTCACAATCCATCTAGTCAAAGACTCTCTCTGTTCTCTCTAGCCATCCCTTGGCCTCTGCAGGGTCTATACTTCCATAGAAGTCCACAACCCCCTGCTTTTGCAATATATCGTACCTCCTTTTCCTTCTCTCAAGAATTCTTGGAGGCATTCCCTCAAGTCGAGACACAAGAACTTCCTATATATCCCTTTAGATCCCAACCATGCTCTGATACCACCAACTGTAACACCCCACTCCCATCTGACACATGTTTGTATGCCCCTCGAACAAAAGTGCACATCCCCGAAAAAATGGTGTGTTAACTATTTCATTTTCACTACATTGCATGGCATCATAATTAAATCATAACTAACATAATGTTTAAAATCCCAAAATTTCCTCATTTCATTTCATAAACCCTAATTTACAATGTAATATTATATCCATCATCCATGTTTATACAATATCAACCTATCAGAGTACACAGCTTTGTCTATAAAGTATGCTACATACATGAGGATGTAACAAAAATTAAGACTAATCCTTCAGTGCCAATTGGCTGACCTTTGAGCCATGCCTTATATCCAAAAGTTACACAAAATCTCTTCTAAAAAGTCTTAGAGGCAAAGTCGTCGCTCTCTCAAACCTAAAAATGTCAACGTTGCAATTTGGTTGAGTTTTGCGAACTCATTTGAGTAATCATCCTCGATGTTTCACTCTTGTTATGCAACACAACAATTCATGTTATCATATAGTTCATATAATATCGATTATCATCAAGTAATATCACGAAACACTTTGTTCACAGCTATGACATTTCAAAATTCCACATAATCCATCATTTCATTGTGATCATGTAGAACATATTAATCGATAAGCTTTCATATATTTCATATAAGACAAGTTCTCAAAACATTGTAATCGCTCAATTTATTCATATCATATGTGTATGCAATGTTTATGAGACTTACATTCATTTTCTTTTACGTTTTTATGACTGAGTGCCGTTTTCACTATCCTGTATCTGTTGTGGATACCTAGCTCTTTCATAATGTCCTTTATCCGTTGGGGATACAGGGCTCATTATACATATTGAGCCATAGGCTCTTACTATAGATGTCTGAGTTTTAAACACTTTTTCACTGGCGACTCCGACCACAACTGCTTTTATATTTCATGCATTCATAGAATAAAATGCATTACACATATTCAATCATTAGATTCAGTCAATTACATTCACATTCACATTCTCATTCACACTGGTCATCGAACTTGGTCCAGCGTTCAAAATAAATGTTGAGAAAACATTTATTTAATCACATTCACATTCAAGGAACACTTCCAATATGTTACTCATGAATCAAACACCTCAAACATTTTATGTCCGAAAATTAGTACATAAACATCACATATCAATTCAATTCAGAATCAAACAAACAATCAAGGTGATACCAACTTAGGTTACTCACAATTGCTCCCTTTAGCTTATTGCCTTGAAGTCCCAGCAATGTCTGGAAGCGGTCGCTCAACGTGCTCTTCTATATGCAACCACATACATTTTCACATCACTACATTGCACATTCAGATGAATAAGCACATTTATAAATGTATCATGTAGTATGTATGTTCAATGACAAATTCTCATATACGTTTCTTTAACACACTTTATAAACAAGTTACAAAACCTTCCAAGCATTCTTTACTCCAAAATTCACTTTACTCACCTTAATCCTTTCATTCCACATAGACCAAATTCATTTAAGCTCTTATTTAAATCATAATACCTCATATGGAAATACCCTATCATTAGTTGGTTCAAACATTGGATCACCAAAACATTTTCATGAAAACAAATCATTGCCCACGATCCTTTTCCTGCAATTTTTTTCCAGATTTTCTTAGGCAGATCTCAGGTCAACTTTGTATGGCTCTTTTGACCTAGAAACTGATTTTTTTTAGACAATAAGTTCTAGTAAAAAAATGTTTCTCTATGTTTTAAGTTTTAAACGAAACAAAAATTGTTCAATTTGGTTCATTATTCCAAGAGTTATACTAAAAATACTGCAGATTGTGCACAACTATGTCAAGGGCTAATGCATGATCGTGCTTGTGCACGATCGTGCTCTCCCATAATTGAAGTATGAGTGTATGATTGTGTTTGTGCACCATTGTGCATTCCCATGGCTGAAAGGTTAGTGGACGATCGTGCACTCTCATGATTCAAGGGTTACTGCATGATCGTGCTTGTGCACTATCTTGCACCCCTGATGTGCACTCAAACTTGTAAAGCTCATATCTCTCAATTCTAATATCCAAAAATTATAAACGTTATACCATTAGAATGCTAAGAGGATAAGCTACAATGTTTATGAAGACAACTTTTTCTGATTTAGAGTACATCAATACAGTTTAATCGTTGAAAATAGGGCACAAATTTCTATCATGGATAGTGCTGCAGCCTATACTAGCACAAGTGATGTTATCGTGTAAAGGCCATATCTCTTTTTTCCGAAGTCTAAAAATTACATGTGATATGCCGTTGAAAATCTAAAAGGATGAAATACAATTTTTCTAAAGATCACTTTGTCCAATTTTTCCTAGATTAATATAGTTTATTTGTGGAAGTCGACTCTACATGAAAGTTGTAAATAAATGTATCGAGCATGTAGCTAATTTCTAACCACAATTTTTCATTAATTTAGTACACATTTTATCTACTTCAATCATGAAAAAAATTATGTTCTATCATTTCTCTATCATTTCAAGTTGATGGTTTCCTCAGTATACCTCAATTTCAGTTCAGTATTCTCTATCCATAATTCAAAATTTTATGAATAATCATAACCAAAAAACAAAACCTATTTCCATTCTTTTCTATATCATATTTTTTGCACTTCACTAATCTTCATGTAGCTCCAATTAGCACAATCTTTTATCACACTTTCTGCACATTTTTTCTTTGCTTGTAAAATTGTTTCTTGCTAACAACTCATGCATGCATCAATTCACAAGCATGACAACAAAATGTCTTTGTTAATACCACCCATGTTAAAACAAACAAAACTCAATTCTTTGGTCATTATCCTCAAGCTCAATTTACTCATCATCAAAATGTCATTTAACGCTACCCATGAAATCAACGCATAATTCAGCAAAATTCTAGAAGGTGAGAGAAAGAGATTTCGTTGGAGAAAGCAATGATAGAGAGAGACAACCGAGAATGGAAAATGGATGAAGTGATTATTTTGCAAGGTGTAACGTTGATGAATTAATCAAAAGACAAATACATAAGAGTGAACAAGCATGGTGTTTCTATGATGGCTGAACAAAAACAAAGAGTAGATGATTTTAGTGAAAACAAACAAGAGAGCTACAGAAACGTAATTCCTAAGTGACTAGGTGGCTCCATTATGCAATGCCACACGTCACCATTGTATGTACAACATGTGTCCTCCATTTAAACTACCAAATGACACACTTCTAATTGTTTCTTTTTTCCACATTTTTCCTAGTCCAAAAACCTCAAATTTACAGAAATTTCTTAAATGTCCAAAATGTCACCAACAATGCTTAATCAATTTAATACACACTAACTCAATGTTCAAGGTAAATAGGCCACAATTTACATTTTAATAACATTAAAATCACTTATACCGTAAAATTTCAATGAATGCTTATACAATTATTTTAATGAGTGTCAACATTATTCACGTGTATAAGTATGCCATATGATGCATGAAATGTCCTTCTAAATTCTTAATAAACTCTCGTATATAATATCATAGGGTTTTAACCTTCATCATGGAATAATGGGATGTTACAAATTGTCTTGTCCTTATTGTGGCAATGATTCTGATGCATTTTATCTTCCAAATAGGGCCAAAACATCTTGGTTTGACAACCACAGGAAATTTCTTCCTTTATACCATCCATTTAGACGTAATAAACAAAAGTTCATTAAGAATAGGATAGTATAAACACCTCCCCCCCTGCCCCCTCATAAAGCTAGCAAAGAGATATTGAAGGAGATTGATGAATTAAGGTTGTTGAAAGTTACAAAACTTGAAGCTGATGAAATTAATACAAGCATTAGTAAAAAACTTTGGAAAAACGAAGCATCTTTTGGGATTTTCCATATTGGAAAACTAATTTGATACATCATAACATAAATGTGATGCATATTGAAAAAATATTTTTAACAATTTGTTCAATTCTATAATGAACATTAAAGGGAGGAAAAAAGACAAAGTAAAATCATGAGCTAATTTGAAGTTTTTTTGTAAAAGGAATGAGTTAGATAAAGATCTGCGCACTGGTAAATATCTGAAAGTAGGTTACATTTTGGACAAAAAACAAAAGGAAATTTTGTGTGAATGGTTGAAAACTTTAAAGTTTCTTGATGAATATTTTTCAAATTTGGCAAGGTGTGTGGTCATGAAGAAGTATGAATTATCTAGGATGAAAAGTCATGATTGTCATGTTTTTATGTAAAGGCTAATTCCAATTGCATTTCGGGAGTTGCTATCAAATAAGACTTGGGAAGCTATAACAGAATTAAGTTTATTTTTTAAAGGCTTAACATCATCTGAAATAAAGTTGGTTTAAATGGAAAAACTAGAAAGGGAAATTCCAGTAATCTTGTGCAAATTAGAAGGGATTTTCCCTCCAAGATTCTTTAATTATATGTAGCATCTACCGATGCATTTAACACACAAGGCTAAACTTGTTGGTCAAGTTCAATATCGATGAATGTATCCGTTTGAGAGGTAATTATAGTGAATATTTAAATTGGATTTATAGCATGTTTTAATCATAAAATTGTATATCAATAGCTATTTGTAATGTAGGTATTTGCATCACTTGAAGAAAAATGTCGAAAACAAGGCTAGAGTTAAAGGTTCAATATGTAATGCTTATTTAGTGGAGGAAGCAAATATATTTTGTTCATAATATTTTAAGTCCCATATGGAAACAAGAGAAATAAAAGTTCCTCTAATTATGATGGGGTAGAAACAGGTGGTGTTGATTGTAACTTATCCATTTTCACATATCCTGGATGAACATATGGACGATCAACAAGAAGAATGTTAATAGAGGAAGAATCAGAGGCTACCCATAGTTACATTTTATTGAAATGTCAAGACGTTCAACCTTTCATGTAGTAAGTTGAAGTTGACAAATTGATTATTTGGGTTTTTAAAGTTAATGTTGCACACAACTAAAATACATAATAATGCCTTTAGGTTATATGAGGACTAGTTAAGCGAGCTAATACCCCAAAAAACATAAGATGATATCAATAAAGGAGTTGAAAGATACTTTCCTCGATGGTTCGAGAAATATGTAAGTTTTCACTTATAATTATTGAATGGTTGAATTATTAGCTCAAGTGTTCAAGTGACATTATATTATTTAATATGATAATTTTTTGTAAGCCTAAGAAAATCCAATCAAGAATAAGTTCATATGTGATCTTGCGAAAAGACCTTTGCAAACTGTTAAATCCTATCTGGTGTATTTCGTTAATGGATACAAATTTCATACACAATATCATAGTCATTGATAGTTGTGGTTTGCATTATGTTTTAGGGTTCAATTTGTTAGATATTTAGTGTTAATTTAAGTATTGAGTGTTTGTTTAGGTTTTAATTATGTTAGTTTATATGTTTAAGTGTTTTTATGTGTTAGTATGAGCCTTTGAGCTTAAATGTTATGTTTTTTAGATACCCTGATGTGTTTGTTAGTGTTTTAGGGTCAACGGTGAAGAACAGAGAAGTTTCGGAAAGTTTCATGTCAAAACCACAGCTAACAGAAAGATGTGACCCACTAGGGTCTGGGTGATGATCGTGTCACGATCATCACCCGGACCCTAGTGGGTCACATCTTTCTGTTAGTCTGAACCAGGGCCACAATCATGGCCTACGTCAGGCAGACATAAAAATGTCAAGTTTTGAGGAACCTTTTGGACCGTTTCGACCCTAAATGAACCCTAAGGGTCCAAGGTATTTAAGGAACCTAAAGAACGAAGAAAGCAGATTTTTGCATCAGCTAAATTCAGAAACTCTAGAGAGCTTATTGAGAGATTTAAGGAAGGAGACGAAGGAAGAGAGACATGAAGAAGCAGCTTAACGCGAAGTACTTCCTAGAACAGGTGTTTTCCTGCCATCACTGCCTCCATCATCATCCATTCCAAAATATTTCTGGTTTATTTTGTTCTTATAATTGTATAGAATTTGAGATAATCATAGATGATAGATTGTTTAATGTTGAGGATACTGTCTAAACTCACCTTCAAGATTTGTCTTTGATATTAATGAAATTTGATTTATTACGATTTTATTAAGTTATTCGTGATTCAATTTTTGTTCTTAATAATTCAGTAACAAACTGAGACAGTGAATTAAGTGAATATCATCAAATTGGGATTACGAGAATTAGGTAGTTTGATAGATAAAGAATTGAATCAAACAGTTAAATTTATGTAGTGAGAGATCATGCATAGGTTTCGGTAGGTTATTAGACAATTTTAGAACTAAATTAGGCTTTGGTTAAATTGTGAATTGAGATATTGCAATTATATAATCTAATTAGGGATTATTAATTAGGGTTAAAGATTATAACTTAAGAGAGAGTAATCCACCCTAGGACTGTCTAGACCCAGTAATTCGATAATTTCATAATCAATTAGATTTTAATTAAAGTCAGATTAAAACCCCCTTTCTCTCAGTTGGTAGTTCCTAGGTTAATTCTTGATTGGGTTATTCAAATTTCTATCTTGTTTATAATTTTTGAATTTAATTCTTGAGATCGATTGCTTGATTGAATAATTTTTTTGCCTAGTTATTTATTTTAATTATTTGTGAATTTGAGTTAAGCCTTAGATTTTAGGATTAAATTACCACTCCTCATGGGATCAATACCTTAAGTACTACGCGAACGACCCATACACTTGCAGTATTATTGAGGTTATAAATATTAAAACTTAGCATACATAAACCGTCGATCAGTCATAGCATGGAAATAGTTGCATACAGGGAGAATTGATGGATTACTATGGTAAAATTATTGAGATAATTCAAATTGAGTACCCTGCATTTCCAATAAAGCGAAGTATGATATTTAAGTGTGATTAGTTTGATCCAACTCCAAATATTGGTACAAAAATACACAATTGATATAATCTAGTTGAAATTAACTAGAGAAGAAGATTTAGACAATTTGAACCTTTTATGTTGGTGATGCAAGCGATCCAGGTGTATTATGTTTCTTTTTCTAACTTACGATGAGATAAGTTAGATTGGTTGGCCATTTGCAAAGTAAAACCTAGAGGTGTTTTTTAATTACATGGAAAAGGAGAAAATAAGAGAATTGAAAGTGAAGCATTTCAGAAAGATGTTTATGAAATAAATGCATGTGTTACATATGACAAGAACGAATGTTTGAAAGATCCAAATAAAGAATATGTTGAAATTTTTTCCAGAGACGATAAGGAGGGCAAGAGATCTGAAAAAGAGCCTGACTTTGATTCTAATTCTTTAAAAATAGAAGACGATGATGATTTTGATTTACAATGAAGTGATCATGATAATGATTAATTTGTGATTTTAATAGAATATTATATGAATAAATCTATTATTGAATCAACAATATATTGTTATATATTCAATTTATATTGTTCTATT
>JAOQMS010054184.1:0-28104 GCA_027563885.1 Erythroxylum longipes | reverse complement strand
ACTTAAGCTATATACCGAAAATACCCTCAATTTCTCCTCATGCATTCACTCCCTAAGCTATTATGCTTAAATTAATGAGAAAAATTTTCATGGGGCCGACATCAACTATGTTCATCATCACTTTTCAGCCATTCATAATACCTCAATAAGATTAATTACTATTATATCTTACATGATCAAAATGTTTTAAATATTAAAGCTCAATGAAGTAGTAGGCATATTCATTTACTCTTATGCTTTTGCATATACCATCAAAATCATTATATCTTATCCAAAGATTTATTTTTATAAAAACACCAATTCATATCTTACACTAATGATACCTTGATCTCAATTGATTCTAGATAACATTTGATTATTCTATGACTATAAAAAGTTACTTCTTTTTAGTAGTTACCATTTCAATACATCCACCTAAATCCATACTTCCACTACGCTACTATGAATCATCTCAAAATTTTAACTAGGGGGCATATGACTTAAGAGCATTCAATATGTCATAGATCACTCCCTATACTATATCCAAACATATAATACATATGTGCTCAATAACATCAATTGCTAAGGTAACCATATTATCGGATGTGTACTCACAATAACTGAGTAATTTAATCTTGAGGACTTCTACATATATTGCTATCATTTATTTAATCTTTTAGTTATCATTTATTTCATCTTACATATGTATGTTTTCAATTAATTAAAAAAATAAGATACGTAACCATCATGAAATTCTGCTCTTGAATCCACAGATATAACTTTGTACCAAATCATAAACTCTTAATGTGATAATTAAATAACCATTCTAGTTCAAAGTTTAACCTCTTAAGGTCATAATAAATTTTGGTTTCTTCCAACTTTGTTTGTACACTTTAAATTTTGTTATTTCCACTTGTATCTTTGTTTTCTTCAGTCAATCTACGAAAATGTATTCACATCCACATTAATTCAATGGTATGCAATCATAACATAATACTAATATCATATTTGGTTATATAACCATGAATACAATTACACTGAATCTATGTCTAACATATCGAACCATGTAGTATCTTTTATTTCAAGATGTCCACAAACTTTCATTTTCTCACACTCTAATAGATCATTATTGCTCTTATTGTTTCTAGAGGTTCAGACTTTTAATAAATGTTTGTGTATGAGACTTGTTTAAATGTAACTAAGACTGTGGATCAGTTACCACTGCATGCTATGACATGTTTAAGATGCATATACCTTAACATGAATTATGAAGAATACCCATGTAAGATACTAAGCCTGGGCTTTGATACCAAAATATAATATACCACTCTCATAGAGCATATGCTCGAATGTATCGATGATTATTTGAGAACATACTTTACGAGGATGGCACGTTAATATGATCGAAACAACTCATTATAATTTTTTAGACATCGAACAAATCTTAAGCAATCAATAATTCATTTTGGCCCATTTCATTTAAAAACATGTCCATTCACAAATATAATTTCACTTTAGAATTCACACATACATTCACACATAAGAAATATAATTCTTGATACAAAAGTAACTGAAGACATGTACAGGTACAACTGATCCCGACCACTTACTCATGTCCAATCATAGTAACTATATTCCAATTAGACTAATTAGATATCCTTTGAACCTAAAAATCAACAATGCATTTTTGATGAGTTTGCGAACTCAGTGAGTGAACCATCATAAATGTATTTACTCATGTTAGATTCACAGAGACAAGCCATATCCTCCAATATTATATATCATATAACATTTCATCATACTTTATCAAGTACATCAAGTTTATCATACTTTCATAAGTATAAGAGGTAAATTATCATTTCATATCAAAGCATATCCTTATTTACTTTTCAACCGTATTTCAAACAATTCAATAATTCATTTTAGTTCAATCATAAGACACACATAAGGATGTATATACAAATGCACATGTGACTCTATTCATTTTTACTTCGTTGTGACCGAGTGCTTATTTACTGTCCTATATCCATTATGCATACCGGGCTCATTTCATTTACTGTCCCGTACTCATTTTAGATACCAGGCTCATTAATAATTGAGCCTGTGGATCTTTATGCACATTACTAAGCTTTAAGATATTTTTTAGACAGGTGATTCTAGTCATAACTCCTTTATCTGATCAGGCATATCAATGTAATGCATCATTTTATATGCCATATTTCATTACCCTTTAATTCTTCTGAGCTTCTGTCATATGTACAAATTCATCAGATCTATGTCCAACAATTCAAATTCAATTGCCTACAAATTTAATGTTCCTTCTCGAATTTCACATCCAATTGTTCTCACATGTTATGTTTATTCTAGCATTTTACATACAATTATTCTTACATTTTATATTCACATACAAATAGCAAGCACTTCTAGTACAGTCCTGAATATTAAACTCTGCGGATGATCATTGTCTGGAATTATCACAATCATATCGATAGTAGTTCAATATCAAAATGCTAATCACAAATGATTCAGTCATAGTTAGTAAACATCCAGGTTAACTCACAGTACGCTTCAGGTAAGCTATTGCCTTGACGATCCGGCAATGTCTAGATGCTGAAGTTCAATATTGTGAGTCTATCTCCATGCAATACACATATATTTTATACATTATTAAATTGTCAATCATATTATTGTTCAATCATTCACGTTTGTGTGTGTGTGTGTATATATATATATATATATATATCATGTTTCAATGTATCCTTATTCACAATTCTTGATCATTCAAACATTATAGCTTGTGTATAGCTAGCTTGCATTTAGGTTAATACCTTAAGTACACTTGATCATGCTTAATTCATCAACCATACGTTCGCTAACTCTTTTCTAGTATAAATAATCACACAATATCCCAATTCTCATTTATTCATTCTGAATTCACTATTCATATCCTTTGGATCACATTTGTATTCATAAGAACACCTTCATTCCTTTAACAGTCTTACATTTGAAATTTAGATACATTGATATTAAACCATCTTTTCCTTAAGTTATGACATCAATTAACAACCTATATTTTTAAAACACTTAACCAACTTATCCAACATCAAACTAGGTTCATTTTAAGCCTCAATCAAGTCCAAATGCACCATAGTAATTATCTTATGCTTAGTTGGTTAAAGAATCACACAAAATAGCATTTTCTTCATTTCCATGCATTTCCCACGATCTTGTATACAACTTCAAAGATGGTGCATTTGTTTTCCAGATTTTATCATCTTTATACTAAATTCATTACATCCTCTTAATAGTCCATTATTTATACCTAAATTAAACCTTAATTATACTCCAATTCCTCATCATTATCATCTCCAATAATAACTCACAATTATTCAATTGGTAACTAATTGATCGAAGGTTCATATATGATAAAGTTTTAATATTTTTAACCTCAATATTACTGCAAGCGCACGGGTCATTCACATAGTACCTAAGGTTTTGATCCCATGGGGTGGTTAATCTAATCCTAAGTTCTAAGGCTAAATTCAATTCACAACAATTCAAAACAAACAAAATTAAATAAGAAATTATTCAATCACGCAATCAATTCCAATAATCATTTTTAGAAATATAAATAATATAGCAATTGCAACACCAAATCACAAAACACCTAAAAATACCAATTGATAGAAAGGGGATTCTTATTTGATTTTAATTAAAATCTAATTGATTATGAAATTATTGAATTATTAGTTCTAGACGGTCCTACGGTTGATTACTCTCCCTTGAGTTATAATCATTAACCCCAATTATTAACCCTAATTAGATTATGAGAAATTGCAACCTCTAGATTCACAATTTATCCCAATCCTAAAATAGATCTTAAGTTGTCCAATAAACTTCCAAAACTATGCAAGATGTCTCATAACACAAATTTATCGGTTTGATTCATTCTTGATCTATTAAACTACCTAACTCTTGTTAGCGCAATTTAATGATTTTCACTCAATTCACCCTCTCACTTTGTTGCCAAGTTATTAAGTGCAAAAATTGAATAAAAATAACTTAATAAAAATGCAATAAATCAAATTTCATTAATATCAAAGACAAAATTCCTAAAGGTGAGTATAGACAAATGTCAACACTCGACAGTCCTATTCTTAACTACTATCCCAATTCTATACATCAATAAAATTGAAATAAAATCAAGAAATTCAAGTGGAATGGATTTTTAGAGGTAGCAACAGTGGGAAGCCTCCTGTTTCAGGAAGTACTTCACGTAGGCATCTTCTCCTTGTCTCTCTTCCTTTATTTCCTTGCTCAATCTCTCGATAAAGCTCTCTAGGGTTTCGAAATTTGGCTGATGCAAAAGATCTCATCTTCTATTCTTTATGTTCTTTAAATACCTTGGCAGCCCTAGTGTAACATCTTGTTTCCCTACCAAGGGAAAGAACGCTACATTTCTGTAAATGGGAAATAACAATGAGAGATTAGAAAAATGCATTTCATACTCATGTGTAATATTAGTATACACACACGTGAATTTGATTGTTTTGCACACATTTCAATGATTATACATGCATTCATTTCACATTTTTAGGGTACAATTGATATTTAACGAGATTATAATGTGAATTATGGATTATGTGTCTTAAAATTTTATTTTATGTGTATAATTAGTGATTTAGAATTTTTGGTAAAATACAGGAAATTTCTGATAATTTTGGGTAATTTTTAGACTAAAAAATGCCAAGTGGCAAGACGATTGATAAATGGTAGTTGAAATATGAGTTAAATGGTAGTGTAAATTTTGATAAATGACATTTGGATTTAATGACAAGTGTCATTGAAAATTAGGAAACAATTGGAGTAGAAATTGGAGATAAATGGACTAGTTAAATAAGAGAACTAAGTGGAGAACCATAGAAAATGGACATTTGCCAAGTGACAAGTGTCACTTGGCATGCCATCCATTCACCTATGATTTTTTTCTCATAAATCAAAGACCATTTTAATTGTTTTGGTCTCTTGTTTTCTTCTTCTCTTCGTTACTTTCTTCACTTTCTTCTTCTTCTTTCTTTTCTCTCATTCAGGACACTCTCTTTTCCCCAACCATCAATATTAAGCTTTGTTATTATTCTTCACCTTGCCACTCGATATGTTCATGCCTTCACCTTGATGATGAAAGACAACTTTTTTCCTCCCTACAACGATGATGATTGTGTGGCTCAAGGAAAGCTAGTGTTAAGTGAGATTTTGAAGATCTTAAAGTAAACAAGTGAGTATAAAGCATTAGTCTTCTTTATTTGTTAAATGAAACATGTTTGATGATAGTTAAGAGTTAAATGATCATAAAATGGGGATGTGTACATATTGAAACGTCAATGAGAAATGTGGGTAGGTTCACTTCTTGCTTTTACATAAATGATGATCAATATTTCAAAAGTTATTTTTGAGATGATTTGAGTTAGAATGATCATTGAAATGATATAGAAATTGTGCAAAAATTTGATAGATGAATGTATGGTTTTTACGCTATGTTTTTATAGTGTATAACGTGTATCTCTTTAGTTGTTATAGAGATGAGTTAAAATGAAAAAGAGTACTATGATGTCTTGAAATGGGTAGAATTAGTGTGATAGTTTAGAAGTGAAATGAATGTGATAATGGAGTAAGATAAGTGTGTGGAAAATATGATGAATGTGTGTATATGATATGTTTTGTTTTTGGTGTTAATGATCAATCATAGAATATGATTTGTTTGTGATTGATATTGAGCTGAAATGGAAGTAGGAATGAAGAGGAAATAATAAGGACATAAGCTATAAATGACAGACTAAGAAAAAGAGATGAACTAGGATGAAAATGAAATGAAATTTATGTTGGAATATGTTAGATGGAGTGTTTTCACTAAACAAGCATCGATATTTTGGCCATCTCTTGATCTATAATTTTTAATTAAGCTTAAACTAGAGACATCTAGTTACAATTTTAATGAAAGAATTTGATTTGAATTCTATCCCTATGGGTTTTGAAATTTGTCTTAAATTTGAATACTAAGCACTGTAGCCTTTTGAGAAAAGTCTTCAATATTTTGGGTATAACTCACATAATACCGAACCACACTACATAAAATTTATCTCATTAGAAACTTAAGACATATGGGAACATTTGTTTAGAAGAAGGTGTTGCCCAAATACCTTATTTTTTAGGTCACAATTCTCGTACCAAACTAACCTGAAAATTTGTCTTGAGAAAATCGAGAAAATTGAAGGAAAAATGGGAGATTAGTTTTTTTTGTTGATTGTGCAGTGGTTGAACCAGTTAAGGATAAGGCACTTAACTATGATGCATTAGGACTTAATTTAGTCTTGAATGGAGCTTGAATTGAACCTAGATTAATGCTTGGGTTAAGTGACTAAATGTGTGATATGTATGAAGGGATAATTGAGGTTGTATCTTAGTGAATGAATTGTTGATATCAAAGTACCAAAGGCATGAATCTAATGGTAATGAAGATGTTTATATGATTGTAGTTGTGATTCAAAGGAGTTGAGTAGTATTTATTAAGCAAAGGTGAATGAGAATTGCGTATTATGAGAGCATATAATGCTAGAAAAGAAATGACAAGTAATTGATTTATGATATTAGAATAACCAAGTATTCTTAAGGTGTAAGCCTAAGAATAAGTTAGACACATACAAATGATAAGGTTTGAATGATCAAAGGATGTGATTAAGGAAACATACCCGAAATAGTCAGTTTGAGCATGCATTATACATTACACATATGCATATTTGTATAATTGAATGTTTATGTGATTGTACAATTAATAATGTGAGCGCAATATATGTATTGCATGATGTTGTTATATAGGATAAAATGTCCGAACCCAAACGTTTCCTGATCATGAAAGCAAATGCTAATTTGAAGCGCACTGTAAGTAACCTAAAATGGTCTCACATTGAATTATTGTTTGCTTAAATTTTGTATTGAATTATTATGTGATGTGAATGTGTTGATTTCAGACAATAAATGCCTGAGGCTTTTAATGCATGTAAAAGCCATTGGAACTGCTCATTAAATGTGAATTTGATTGAATGAGTGATTCTTAACTTAAATGTTGAATGTTAAACCAAGTTCTGATGATAAATGTGAATGGGAAACCGTAAGATTGAGCACAATTGATTCACTGAATACATGTGAGGCATTTCATTACACAAATGTATGACAATATAAAGGCTGTTGTAATCGGAGTAGCCACAGAAAAAGAGCTTAAAGCTCAGAAAGTAGAAAAGAGCCTAAAGCTCATAATGTGGCAAGAGCCTCTAGCGCATTATGTAAAATGAGCCCTATATCCCCAACGGATAAGGGACAGTTATCAATGAGCCTAGTATCCACAATAGATACGGGACAGTGATAGGCACTCGGTCACAATAATAACAACTAGAAGTGAGTCTCATGAGCATTGCATATACATTTAATATGTATGTTTTGAATGATTTAAATGTATTGTTGAATTGTGTTGAATGATAAATGTGAAAAATTGTGAACAAAGAGTTTTGTGATGCTAGATGATGATAAATGAAATGATGCGAATATATGAATTGATGTGTTATATAATATGAGCAAACCATCGAGGATGGTTAACTCTCTGAGTTTCTAAAACTCACCAAAATTGTAATGTTGTTTTTCAAGCTTAGAGGAGATCTCCAGTTAGCCAAATTGGAGTCTAACCACTGCATTCAGATAAAAGATAGAGGTCAGGATCAGTTTGTGTCTGCATGTGTATTTCATTATTTTGTATTAAATTATGTATTCACAAGTAATATACGATATGTTTGTGAATGATTTTGTAATGTAATGACATTATGACTGAAAGTGTTTTGTATCTGTAACGGGCCAAGTGACTACTGAAATTCTGATGATATGTATAATGGTTGTAAATCTTGTGATTGAAAATGTTTATGAATAAAATAGGCTGAAATGGATTATTATTTTTTGTAATATGAGTGTGATTTTTGAAAAACATTTGTATTAAGTTTGACTGACCGACTTAGCACACCACCCTTGTAAAGTGTATTCTTGAATACCATCTGTGTGTTTGGGAATATGGCCTATAGGAGTGGGGTGCTACAATTAGGATTTTTCCCAACATAAGCCACGATCCTGACCTTGCCTGCCATGATCGTGGCCAACATCATAACTCTATGTCACGATTGTGGCCTGTGGCAAAATCTTTCTATCATAATTATGTCCTTGAAGCCACGATCGTAGGTTGCCTTGCATGCCTCTATCACGATTGTAAGCTGTGGTTTTGGCTCGAAAGTCTCTGAAACTTCTCTGTTCTTCTTTTTTGGCCCTAAAACACTAACAAACACAACAAGGTACCTAAAAAACATAACATTTAAGCTCAAAGACTTATACTAACCCATAAAAACACTTAAACACATGAAATAACACAATTCTAACCTAAACACATACTAAACACTCAAATTAACACTTAATACATAATAAATTAAATCCTAAAACATAATGCAAATGAAAACTTTCAACATCCCCACACTTAAACCTTTGTTTGTACTCAAGCAAAGAAAATAACAAACACACAACGCACAATGCAAAAATAAGGCAATGGCTTTAACTTCTTGAAATAAATTTAATCTTAAAAACAATCATACAAGTTATTTCAGATCATTAACATGCAAAATCTGTGTCTAGGGGCTTTGAACTAAATATACAAATTAATCGAGATCCAAGTGTTAATTTATTTACCCTTTTTAATTGCACACACATATTAATAATACTTTGGTCCTTCAGACTTTCTAACTGTTCCTAAGTATATTTTCATGAAAATTTAAGTTCATTAGAAGTCTGGTAGGTTTTTATTAAGAAAACATTTTTATTCATTTATTTATTTAAACAAGGACTTAGTCTTTTATGTGAAGGCAAATATTGGTGATGAATATTGATCCAGTTACTTGACTAATTCAATTTTATTAAACAACTTGGTTGAAACGTTATTATGACTTTTTCATGCGAAGGCACACATTTGTGATGTGTGTCGATCTGGTTACTAAGCTATATCATGTTTTCAACTAGTTACTAGCTCTATTCATAACCTCAAGGTCATCGAAATAGTTATTTATTTAACAAATTTTTTTATTGCCTACCTTGTTGTTTTACCTACTCATTTCTATGAAAAATACCAGCAAAGCTACATAAGTTGAAAGGCCTCAAATTATGAATGAATGTGGTAATTTAGAGGGTTCTAAACTCAAACTAAATCGTAATTAAGCTCTATATTTATCTAAAGACCACTAATTTTGTGAGCTAATGATTATTCATAACCTAGTAGAATTTGCTTAAAATTAAATCAAATTTCAATCCATCTAAGCCATTGACATATGCAAACAATTCACAAAATGCAACCTAACACTATCATACCATATGCAAAATCATGTATAAAGCAAAACACTAACCTTCTCGACACTTGAACAACACATTTTCCTCAATATGAGAAGGGAACAAATAAGCACATAAAAGAAAAGAAAGAACATAAATTAAAGTAAACAGAAAGATAAAAATGAAGATTAATTTGAAAAAGAAAACTGGAATAGACAAAATCTCATAGAGATGGAGGTGGTGATGGTGTCGGAGGCAGCAATTGAAGGCCCTAAGTTTGAAAATACCGATGGATCCAATGGATATATCGACACTGGTGTCATTGTGTCCGGGCCATCTCCTTCATCATTTTGGTTTTCTCCACAAGTGTCTTATTGGTTTCGAAGATTACATCCAAAACTTCCTTCTAGCCTTATTCTTTCTCTTCCTCTTCCTCGAACTCATCATTGGCGGAGTCCTTGTCCGCTTGCTGTGGTGGGGCTGAACTCGAGCTTACCTGACTAGCCCTAATTCTTACATGTGTCTTTTTACTAATATCCCTAAGTTCCATGTTGTTGGAATGAAGGATTTCAGCCCACCATAAATGGTGATGGTTTAGGAAGTTTGGAAAGTGGACAATTAACCTACTTTTGTCCACACCATAATATTCAGTGATAGCAGACACTAGGTACCCCATACCTAAATTGTTGCTCCTCTTTGGCGGAGTCGTAAAAATAGCATTTAGAAGATGTGTGGATGTGCACATTAGAATACTGTGGTGTATGGACCACAACATAAAGAGTTCCTTTTTAGAACACTAGCTTGTTAGTTTCTGATTTATTAAAAACTAGCTGATACATGAATTTGTGCAGCAACAAGTGTTCGTGGGACCCTATTATGTTGTTATACACATTTTGGCATGAAATTTCTCTATTCCAGTGAGTTCATTTGAATATGGAGAGGGATAAAAATCATGACGATGATCAATGATGGAGGATTTAGGGAACCCACACATATCTCATATGATTTCTATGTTCAATTTTTCAGCTCTTCCTCTCATCCTAAACCACAATTCTTTGGGGTTCCTAAGGTCGTAGGACAGTGAAGTGAAAATTTCCAAAGTGAGCTCCTAATAAAAAGGAAATTGGAAACGTATAAATTATGCCCACTGGATTCACTCAGCTAGGTTTTTTGCCTTTTTGTGCAATTCTAACCTATTGAGTGTTTCAAAACCAAAATATTTAGGAACTACTATTTGTCTAGCATTTAAAGATTGAAAACGAGTACCTTCCTCCTCTGTGCAAATCGGGAAGGGTGTTCCAAAGACTGCTGCTCTGTTTCTTCTCCCATATCCTACAATTTGATTTCATCCCTCTTGCTCTCGTTGAGCTGATTGCTTAATGTGCGACATATTTCTTTGGAATTAGGTAGAATTTGGAAGAAATTTAGAGGTTTGAAAATTTATAGAGAGATGTGAGAGCTTTTTTAGGTTTGAATTCTAGAGAGCTAGACACATACAAATAATAAGGTTTGAATGATCAAGGGATGTGATTAAGGAAACATACCTAGAATAGTCAGTTTAAGCATGCATTATGCATTACACATATGCATATTTGTATAATTGAATGTTTATGTGATTGTGCAATTAACAATGTGAGTGCAATATATGTGTTGTATGATGTTGATATATATGATAGAACGTCCGCATTTAGACGTGTCCGGATTATAGGAGCAAATGCTAATCTTGAGCATACTGTTAGTAACCTAAGATGGTCTCACATTGAATTATTGTTTTCTTACATTTTATATTGAATTATTATGTGATGTGAATGTGTTGATTCTGGACAATAAATGTCCGAGGAGTTTGATGCATGTAAAAGTGATTAGAAGTGATCATTAAATGTGAATTTGACTGAATGAGTGATTCTCAACTTAAATGTTGAATGTCGGACCAAGTTCTGATGATAAATGTGAATGTGAAAGTTTAAGATTGGGAACAATTGATTGAATGAATGCATATGATGCATTTCATTACATGAATGCATGACAACATAAAATTTGTTGTGACTAGAGTAGCAACCGAAAAAGAGCTTAAATCATAGAAAGTGAAAAAGAGCGTAAAGCTTATAATGTGGTAAGAGCCTCTAGCTTATTACGAAAAATGAGCCCTATATCCACAACAGATAAGGGACAATTATTAATGAGCCTGGTATCCACAATGGATACGGGACAGTTACAGGCACTCGGTCATAATAATAACAACTAGAAGTGAGTCTCATGAGCATTGCATATACATTTAATACGTATGTTTGGAATGATTTTAATGTATTGTTGAATTGTGTTGAATGAGAAATGTGAAAAATTATGAACAAAGAGTTTTGTGATGCTAGATGATGATAAATGAAATGATGTGAATTATGTGAATATATGAATTGATGTGTTATATGATATGAGCAAACCATTGAGGACGATTAACTTCCTGAGTTCGCAAAACTCACCAAAATTGCAACGTTGTTTTTCAAGCTTAGAGGAGATCTCCAGTTAGACAAATTAGAGTCTAACCACTGCATTTAGATAAAAGATAGAGGTTGGGATCAGTTCGTGTCTGCATATGTATTTCATTATTTTATATGAAAGTATATATTCACAAGTACTATACAATGTGTTTGTGAATGATTTTGTAATGTAATAACATTATGACTAAAAGTGTTTTGTATTGGTAATGGGCCCAAATGACTTCTAAAATTATGATGATATGTATAATAGTTATAACACTTGTGATTGAAAATGTTTATGAATAAAATGGCCAAAATTGATTATTGTTTTTTTGTAATATGCGTGTGATTTTTTAAAAACATTTGTATTAAGTTTGACTGACCGACTTAGTACACCACCCTTGTAAAGTGTATTCTCGAATACCATCTATGTGTTCATGCATATGCCCTATGGGATTGGGGTGCTACACCTAGGATTTTTCCCAACGCAAGCCATGATCGTGACCTTGCCTGCTATGATCGCGACCAACATCATACCTCTATGACATGATTGTGGCCTGTGGTAGAGTCTTTCTATCATAATTGTGTCCTTGAGGACATGATCGTGGGTTGCCTTGCATGTCTCTATCACGATTATAAGCCATGGATTTGGCCCGAAATTCTCTAAAACTTCTCCGTTCTTCATTGTTGACCCTAACATACTAATAAACACATCAAGGTACCTAAAAAACATAACATTTAAGCTCAAAGACTTATACTAACCCATAAAAACACTTAAATACATAAACCAACACAATTCTAACCTAAACACATACTAAACATTCAAATAACACTTAATACATAATAAATTAAATCCTAAAACATGATGCAAATCACAACTTTCAACATCCCCAAACTTAAACCTTTGCTTGTACTCAAGCAAACAAAACAACAAACATACAATGCATAATACAGAAATGAGGCAATGACTTTAACTTCTTGAAATAAATTTAATCTTAAACACAATCATAGAAGTTATATTAGATCATTAACATGCAAAAACCGTGTCTAGGAAATGTTAATTTATTTGCCCTTTTCAATTGCACATACACATTAATAATTCTTTGGTCTTTCAGACTCTGTAACTGTTCCAAAGTATATTTTCATGAAAATTCAAGCTTATTACAATTCTGGTAGGTTTTTATTAAGAAAACATTTTTATTCATTATTTATTTAAACAAGGACTTAGTCCTTTACTCGGAGGCAAATATTGGTGATGAATATCGATTCAATTGCTTGACTAAGTCATTTTTATTAAACAGCTTGGTTGAAATGTCATTACGACTTTTTGATGTGAAGGTAGACATTTATGATGTGTGTCGATCCGGTTACTAAGCCATATCATGTTTTCAACTGTCTACTAGCTCTATTCATAACCTAAAGGTGAGCGAAATAGTTATTTATTTAACAAATTTTTTATTGCATACCTTGTTATTTTACCTACTTGTTTTTTATGAAAAATACTATTAAAGCTACCTAAGTTGAAAGACCTTAAATTATGAATGAATATGGTAATTTAGAGAGTGCTAAACTCATACTAAATCATAATTAAGCTCTATATTTATCCAAAGACCCCTAATTCGCTAATTTTGTGAGCTAATGATTATGCATAACCTTGTATACTTTGTTTAGAATTAAATCAAATTTCAATCCATCTAAGCCATTGACACATTCAAACAATTCACAAAATGCAACCTAATATTGTAATACGATATGCAAAATCATATACAAAACAAAAGACATAACCCTCCTGACAGTTGAATAGCACATTGTCCCCAATGTGAGAAGGGAACAAACAAGCACATAAAAGAAAAGAAAGAACATAAATTAAAGTAAACAGAAAATAAATTTAAAAATAAAAATAAAAATAAAAATAAAATGAAGATCAATTTCAAAAAGAAAACTGGGATAGACAAAATCTTATGGAGATGGAGGTGGTGATGGTGTAGAAGGCGGCAATTGAACACTTTAAGTCTCAAAATATCGATGGATCAGATGGATATCCCAGCTTTGGCATCGTTATGTCCGAGCTAAGTCCTTCATCATTTTGGTTTTGTCCGCAAGGGTCTTATTGGTTTCGGAGGTTACATCCAAAACTTCCTTCCAACCTTATTCTTCCTCTTCCTCTTCCTAGAAATCACAATTAGTGGAGTCCTCATCTGCTTTCTGTGGTGGGGCTGAACTCGAGCTTGCCTAACTGGCCCTAATTCCTACATATGTCTTTTTACTAATATCCCTAAGTTCCATGTTATGGGAATGAAGGATTTCAGTCCACCATAAATGGTGATGGTTTAGGAAGTTAGGGAAGTGGACAGTTAACCCACTTTTGTCCACACCATAATATTCAGCGATAGTAGACACTAGGTACACCATACCTAAATTGTTGCTCCTGTTTTGCGGAGTAGTAATAATAACATTTAGCAGATATCTAGATGTGCACATTAGAATGCTATGGTCTACGTACGACAACATAAAGAGTTCCTTTTTAGAACTCTTGTTAGTTTCTGATTTATCAAAAACTAGCTGATGTATGAATTTGTGCAGCAACAAGTGTTCGTGGGACCCTATCATGTTGTTATGCACATTTTTGGCATGAAATTGCTCTATTCTAGTGAGTTCATTCTAATATCAAGAGGGATAAAAATCATCACGCTGATCAATGATGGAGAATTTAGGGAATCCAAACATGTCACCCATGATTTCTATGTTCAATTCATTGGCTCTTCCTCTCAACCTAAACCACAATTCCTTAGGGTTCCTAGGGTTGTAGGACAGTGAAGTGAAAAATTCCAAAGTGAGCTCCTGATAAAAAGGAAATTGGAAGCAGATAATCTGGGCCTACTGGATTTTCTCAACTAGGTTTTCTACCTTCTCGCGCAATTCTAACGTATCGAGTGTTTCAAAATCAAAATATTTGGGAACTACTATTTTCTAGCATTTAAAGATTAGAAACGAGCACCTTCCACTCTGTGTAAATCAAGAAGGGCGCTCCAAAGACTGCTACTCTATTTCTTCTCCCACATCTCGCAACTTGATTTCATCCTTATTGCTCCCGTCGAGTTGATTGCTTGAGGCGCGGTATATTTCTTGGGAATTAGATAGAATTTGGAAGAAATTTAGAGGTTTGAAAATTTGTAGAGAGATGTGAGAGCTTTTGTAGGTTTGAATTCTAAACAGATAAAGTATAAGTGAAAGTGAATGAAAAGGTGAAGTTAAAATTGAATATAAAGGTGGTTGGAGGGTAAAATGGTAAAATTTTCCTTTAAAAAATGCGTGCTCCCTTGTCTTGCCTAGTCGCAGGCTATGATCGTGGCCTACATTTTTCTAGTAACTCAGTTTCCTTCTTTTGCTCTTTTCACATTATTTTCGAATTCACTTCTTAATTCTTTTGTGGCCCTTTTACCTCTTTTTAACTTTCTTGATCAATCCACCACTTTATTCCGAACTCTTATTCATTCTTAGCTTTAGTCGAAAAGAAAATAATCCTAACTATGGAATTCAAATGTTATAACACAAATAAAAAAAGAAAATAATTTTCTATGGGTTGCCTCCCATGTAGCAGTTCTTTTAACATCAGTAGCTCGACGGTATTTTAAGCTCACGGTGGTTTGAATAAAGGTCATAGTGGTAGTGTAGTCACTAATCTCAAAATTTGTACCTGAGATACCATGCTACGGTTTCCACCTTCCTTATGATTCTCCTTACCTTACCATCTTCTATAAGAGGGATTCTTCCTAAATGCATTCATAGGATCCTCGATATCTTCCCATTCTCCTCGAGGTTCGGGTTCCTTGAGGTTCGTTGGAGGTAATGGAACACTTTAGGCTTTCCTTGACACTTGGAAGGTTATTTTCTCTTTCCCTACCCTTAGAGTTTGTTCACCTCATTAACGTCAATGAGTGAATGAGTAGTGGCCAGGAACGAACGTCCAAGAACCATAGGGGTCTCCATATCTTCTCCAATGTTCAATATGTAGAAGTGTGTGGGAAAGCTAAATTTATGAAATCTTATGAGCACATCCTTGATAATCCCCTTTGGTTGATGCATTGTTTTGTCGACCATCTTTACCAACATCTTTGTGGGTACTAACTCACTTAACCCTAACTTTTGACTAATGGTATAGGGCATCATGTTGATACTCGCTCCCAAATCCACGATTGTCCTCTTTATGATGACTCTATTAATACTACAGCGAATGAAAAAATCCCCCAAGTCCTCTTTCTTCTATGTTATGTTGGGTTTTTCTTCCAATATTCCCTTCTTAACCTTCTTCTTGAAGGATTCCTTTAATGTAAGCTATGTTTGTAGTTATTCCGTCACTTCCTCAACCTATTTGTTTTAATCTCCTTCAAATTCCTTACTACCCTACTTTTAATTGTATTAAACTGAGTAACAATAGGGTAAGGAATTCTAGGTTGAGTTACCTTAATTGTCTTGATTATGGGCTCACTTGGAAGGAATTCCTTAAGTACTTGACCTTCTCCTTTATCTCCTTCCTCCACTTATTTAGGTTCCTTATCCTGGGTCTAACTAATAGCCATGATCCGTTCTTTCATATTGGACTTGGTATTACTTGGAAGGGGTCTTGCATTGTGGGTAGACATTGCCTCCTCTAGTTGGCCCACTTGGACTTCCAGATTATGTATAGATGAGGCATAGTTCTTCGTTACTTGCTCGAATTTGTTTTCGACCTCCTATGTACATCCTCTATGCCTTCAATTTTATCCAAAATCTTGTCCAACTTTAATTCCATTGAGCTTGCTTTATCTTTTTGGAAGCTCGGTTGTCCTTGAGGTTTGAACTGTACTTCAATAGTGATCAAACAGGAGAAGTTAGGGTGATTCTTCCACCTAGCGTTATAGGTGTTGGAGTAGGGATTGTTTCCCCCTCCTCGTCCATATTATGTCCCCATATAATTTACTTGCTCTAGATCACCTTCCTTCAGCAATAATAGTCCAGGGTATCATGATCTATGTGACCACAGAGCTCACACTTAAGTTGTACAACCTTCACCTGGCTAAGGATGTAGCGTTCATACTATTGAGCTGTCTCATCAAGTTGTCGATCTTTGCTTGCATTTCTATCATCTGATCAACTGCCACAATTCCTTTATGCTTTCTGAAGGTAGCAGGTTGCCTACCCTACTCATTCGTCCACAAATAGGTATTGCTCTCCATTTCCTATATCAGCTCTTCTACTTCATTAACTATCTTCCTCATTAATGATCCTCCTATAGCTGCATTGATTATGCCTCTCATCGGTGGGTTTACTCTATCGTAGAAAGTTTGCAATAGGAATTCCTTTAGTAGGTTGTGGTGTAGGCACTTCCGTTGCAAATCCTTATATCTCTCCCACAATTCGTAGATTGATTCCCTATCACCTTGCTCGAATTGGTGATTTCCTTAATGATATTCGTGGTTTTAGTCCACAGCAAGTACTTTTCTAAGAAGGCACAAACCAGCTGATCCCACGTCGTGATGTTGTTTAGGCTAAGGGAATGGTACCAAGCCTTTGCTCTATCTCTAAGGGTACAGGGAAATAGTCTCATCTAGACTGCATCTTCCGACATCATCCATACTGGAAAGTATCGCGTATTTCAAGGAAGTTCACGATGGGCTGGTTTAACCTCGAATAAGGCTATTTGACCAGGCGATCTAGCTATTCCTTGATTTATCACATTGAACCCTGGCCTCATAAAATCTATAAGGGTCTTCTATTGTCATCCTTAGTTCGCTCTGTGGTCCATGTTCTATTGAAACTCCTAGTTCATTATTGATTTCTCAATCTTTTCTTCTTTTTCTAGTTGAGCTTTCCTAAAGGTTTGTTCTAGTCGATTGATATCTAGGCATAACATTTTCGTTGCACGACTAAAACCTCTCGTGACTCTTGTTTTCATGCAAGAGCACGAATTCTGAAATAAAATGAAAGAATGAAAACAAAAATTAAAAAGCTAAACTAAATGCCTTGAACTATAAAACTAAATTAATTGCCTCCCCAATAACGGTATCAAACACTTGCTTGCAGGTTCCTATGTGATAAAGTTTTAATATTTTTAACCTTGATATTAGCGTAAGCACACAGGTCGTTTACGTAATACCAAGCTGTCAATCCCACGAGGAGGTTAATCTAATCCTAAAATATAAGACTAAATTCAATTCATAATAAACAAAACTAAACAAGAAATTATTCAATCACACAATTAATTCCAATAATCAATTTCAGAAATATAGACAATATAGTAATTGTAACACCAAATCACGAAACATATAAAAACTACCAATTAAGAGAAAGGAGACTTTTATCCGACTTTAATGAAAATCTAATTGATTACGAAATTATCAAATTACCAGTTCTAGACAATCCTAAGGTTTAATACTCTCTCTCGAGCTAGAATCATTAACCCTAATTATTAACTCTAATTAGATTATGAGAAATTGCAACCTCTCGATTCACAATTTATCCTAAAACCTAAATTTGATCCTAAGTCATCCAATAAACTACTGAAACCTATATAATATCTCTCTTAACTTAAATTTATCAGTTTAATTCAATTCTTGATCTATTAAACTACCTAACTCTTGTTGGCACAATTGAATGATTTTCACTCAGTTCACCCTCTCAGTTTGTTACCAAATTATTAAGTGCAGAAATTGAATCACAAATAACTCTATAAAAATGCAATAAATCAAATTTCATTAATATCAAAGACAAAATTCCCGAAGGTGAGTTTAGAAAAATATCAAAATTTGACAATCCTATTCTCAACGACTATCCCAATTCTATACATTAATAAAATTGAACTAAAATTAGAAAATAAGAGTGGAACAGATTGATGGAGGTAAAAACGACAAAATCCTCTAGTTCCAAGTACTACGTCACGTAGGTTTCTTCTTCGTGTCTCTCTTCCTTCATTTCCTTCCTCAGTCTATCGTTAAATCTCTCTCAAGTTTCAAAATTGTTATAATGCAAAAGCTTTGTCTTCTGTTCTTTATGTTCTGTAAATACCTTAGTAGCCCTAGGTTTTTTTCTAGGTCAAAACAGTCTAAAAAATCCATTGAAACTTGACTTTTCCTCTTATTTACACGTTTGCCCGACGTAGGTCATGATCATGGCCCTGCCTGCCACGATTGTGGCCAACATCATACCTCTTTATGCCTGTGGCAATGTCTTTTTTTCACGTACGTGTCCCTGAGGCCATGATCATGGGCTAGCTGGCATGTCTTTGTCACGATCGTGACCTGTGGTTTCAGCCCGAAAGTCTCCAAAACTTCTTTGTTCTTTGTTGTTGGCCCTGAAACACTAACAAACACATTAAGGTATCTCAAAAATGGTATCTCAAAAAGATAACATTTAAGCTCAAAGACTTATAATAACTGATAAAAACATTTAAACACATAAACAAAGACAATTCTAACCTAAACACATACTAAACACTTAAATTAACACTTAATACATAATAAATTAAATCCTAAAACATGATGCAAATCACAACTATCAATTATAGTCTTTCATGCATCAAAAATCAAAACATAAACTATCATTGAATCATCATTTTCTAGAACTCATTTCGTCATGAACATCATATATATTTCATTCCAATTCAATCATCATTTCATTCTATTAAAACATGCCATAAATATTAGATTTCTATTTACCCATTACGATCTAATTTCACCTCAGTATATGAAATTAACCTATCCCTCCATGTAAGCAAGATCATCCCAATTTCAAGGTGAAAATAAGTTAGTTTTTGGCAACAAGATGAAGACAACTATGAGCTGGTTCTTTGGTTAGCTTGTGAAGGATAAAAGTATGGATCTAGGGTGACAATTTAAATAAGGCAAAACCAAAATATAGAGAGATGAGATTAATGCAAGTTTCAGTGGAGAGATAAAAATGAAGAATGAAGGCATTAGAAAGATTCTCTACAGAAACTTGTTTCATAAGGTGCTAGGTGTCTCTCTTTTACAATGGCATTTTTCACTTGGCATGTAAGCCATGTATCCACTAATTAAGCTGTCATTTGTCTCCTAGTAATCAGTCTATATGTCACTTAAAGCTTCCACCAATGACAAATTAATCTGTAGCTTCTTCAGTTTCTCTAAAAACTATGAAAACTAAGTATCCACCTAATGTTGTTTTACTCTTTGTGGATATAGGAGTTTCGGCTTCTATAGTGGTGGTCGTACATAAGGCCTTCCATCTTCATTTTCTTCTTCTATCTCCATACTTTTCTCCTTTTCTTGACTGCCCTTTTTCACACTTGGTTCTTCCATCTACTTGCCATTTCGAAGTGTAATAACTTTGAGTTGCTCCTTTAAAATGACCTCAATATTGCTTGGTGAGCTACCTGCACTTCTAGAAAATAAAGCATTAGCAAGTTGACCTACGTGAACCTCCAAGTTATGGATTGATGAGTCATGGTTCTTCACGATCTGTTCGAAAATTTCCTCCATCCTGTTTTCACTCTCCTAGCGAACATTCTTTTCTAATTCTCCTCTTGATCTACCAATTTGGAACTATAAATCTCTATAAACTTGTCTATTTCGCTTTCCATCGATCCAATTCGATCATACTGAAATCCCGTAGGAGGTCCTTGTGGTCTCGCTTGGCCACCTGTATTGTTATTACTCTAAGAAAAATTCGGGTGGTTTTTCCACTCCAGATTATAAGTACTGGAATAAGGATTATTACCTTAGTCCAGGTAACTTACCTATTCAATACCACCGGCTCCTAAGAGAAAACACTAGACTGAGTTATGGTTGTTCTGTCCACAAAGCTCACATTGCACTTGCATCACCTTGCTCACATTGCACTTACATCACCTTAGCTGTAGAGGTAAATGCTCCTTGCATATTATTTAGTTGCTTTGTAAGAGTCGTAATTTAAGCCTGCAAAGTAGTAACAGATTTAATTGGTATTTGTTCTTTCTACCCCTATCCACTCCTCTCACTAGACCATATGTAGCTTTTGCTCGCCAACTCCTCCAAAAGATCATGAGATGCTTCCACAGTCTTCCTCATTAATTAACCTCCAGCAACTGCATCAATCGTTCCTCTCGTGCTCAGATTTATGACATTTTAAAATGTCTATAGTAGGAACTCCCTCGAAAGTTTATGATAGGGACAACTTCTTTGCAATTCTTTAAATCTCTCCCAAGCATCATAGAGAGATTTCCCATCGTTTTGCTAGAAATTCATGATCTCCTTGATTATCCTTGTCGTCTTGGTCAACGAAAAGTACTTTATGAAGAATGCTTAGGCAAGCTGCTCCCAAGTGGTAATATTCCCCAAATTAAGCGAGTTGTACCATGCCTTAGCCCAATCTTTTAACACGAAAGAAAACAATCTCAGCTTCACCATATAATCAAACATTCCTTTGAATCGGAAAGTATCGCAGATATCCAAAAACTTTTCAATGTAAGCATTTGAATCCTCATTGGATAGCCCATAAAATTGCACACTGTTCTGTAATATGTTGATGAGTGTCGACTTGATCTTGAAATTTTTCACTTGAACTATCGGTCTTGTAACTCCCTGAGGTTTGAATCTTGGCCTCATGACATCCATCAGTTTCCTCTCCGATCCTCCTTGTTCTCCTTCTTCAGCCATATCTTTTTGTGAAAAGGTTAGACGGTTCGCTCTTCGTAATTCTCTTTCGTGTTTCTTAATGTTGGAAAATTCGTCTTCACTAACCTTTGTCGATCTTTGCGTACTCCTTGTGTTCATGCACCTGAAAATACAAAAGGAAAAGTATCAAAAACTCTTAAATCAAAGTAATCTAAATTAAATATGATGTTAAACAATCAATCCCTGACAACGGCGTCAAAAACTTGTTGAGTTTAATTTTGCAAAAACAATCTACTCTTTTTACATTCAAAAACTTCAAGTGTACAGGTCGCGACATGTAGTCAGAAAGTGGCTATCGATCCTACAGGGATTGAGGCCCAGACACCACTTAATTCAGATCAAACTTTGTTTAAGAAACAAAATTGTTTAATGGATATAATCTAGAAAATTAAATTAAAATTGAAAGACTAATAATAAACAACGAACAATACCAAAATGTAGAAAATAGGATTTTAAGAATCTAATTACTAGAGATCACTTTCTCCCTATTTTATTTTTCTCATATTTTAAGTAACCCTCTCTCAAGGTGTAATTAATTGTACCTAATCAATTTAAATAAAGTCAATTGAACGATCTCTCAACCTACCCAGTCACTCCACCAATTTAACTAGTTATTAAACTATCCTATAGGTCATTAATTGAATTAGCCAAGATCTCTCTTCTAACTAATCAATTAAAGTGATGATTGTAAGTCTATAGATTGCCAACTCTCGTTAAACAATCCTACATAAATAACCTTACTCTGTAACACGTTACTCTCGCAAGACACGTACCCGACATCCTGAGTGATGTTTGAGTGCGTACCCTGCAAGGGTGGCATGCTAGAACAATCAAACACTTGAAACTCGGTACAATTTGTTTTTGTTGCATAAGCATACGCGAAAATCAATAATCAATTGGGCCCACTTTATTCACAAACTTTTTCAATCACAAGGGTTACAATCATCTTACAAATCATCCGAATTTGATTAGTCACTAAGGCCCATTATGCATACTAAACACTTAAATTCATAATTGCTATTACATCACAAAATCATTTACAAACATTTCCCATTTGGAAAGTTATTATAAACATAATGTTCAAATACACATTGTACAAAAATATCAGAATATACAAATTGATACAAAAATAAGAAAGTACAAATGTAGACGCGAACTGATCCCGACCTCTATTTCTTACTCAAAGGTAGCGGTTAGACTCTAGTTGATTTAACTGGGTGTCTCCTCTGCGCCTGAAAAATATGTTGTAAATTGGGGTGAGTTTTGCGAACTCAATAAATGGACCATCCTCGACGGCTCACTAAATCATATAACACATCAATTAATGTATTCATGTAGTTGACATCATTTCACTAATCAACATGTTGAATCACAGACACTTCATATTCACTTAATTCATATTTCATATTCAGAAATCATTTAAACTATTTATTTCAATCATTTAAATCGTGCATATTAAATGTATAAGCAATTCTCATGAGACTCACTTTCAATTGTTATTGTTGTGACCGAGTGCCTATAACTGTCCCATATCCATTATGGATACCGAGCTCATTAATAACTATCACTTATCCGTTAGGGATACAGGGCTCGTTTTACACAATGAGCTAGAGGCTCTTATCACACTCTAAGCTTTAAGCTCTTTTTCAATTTCTTAGCTTTAAACTCTTTTTTAGGGGTTACTTCGGTCACAACTACCTTTATCTTTCATGCATTCATGTAATGAAATGCATCACATATATTCAATCAATTAAAATTGCTCAAAATCCCACTATCATATTCTCCTTCACATGTCGTCGAATCTTGGTCCGACATTTAACATTTATGTTGAGGATACATATATTTCAGTCATATACACATTCACATCAGTAGTAATTCAATGCAAAAACTGAAAATAGAACAAACAATGAAATGAGACCATCTAGGTCAACTCACAGTACACTCCAGATTAGCATTTGCTCCTAAAATTTGGAAACATCTGGATGCGGACATTTTATCCTGAACATCAATATTATACAATACACACATTGCACCTACATTAATAATCGTGCAATCTTAACTATTCATTTATGCATATATTTATATATATGGATTATGTACAATGCATGATCAATGACAATCTTGGGTAGATTTCCTTAATACACGTCTCAAAATCAATTAACATCATCTTTCAATCATCCTTTAATACCTAATACACTTTCCTTACTTTAATCGCTTCATTCATTATCTACTAGGCTCATTTAAGATCCCATTCAAGCCTAACTACATCATAGGAAAACATTGACAAGTCAATAACTTATCTATGTAGATGATTTGGGACAATAATCATAACTTTCATTATGGATGCCGGATTGAGATCATTTAGGTACAGTTTAAAAGAGATCTTCAAGTTCTATAACTTCTATGAAGACCCAGAAGTGAGATTTTGGCATTAAAAGGATCAAAATCACAAGTTACTATAGCTATCCTGAGAATATCAGCTAATCGGACATGTATGTCCCTTCAAACGGATATTAACAGAGCTGGAACACTGAAATTCCCGAGAAGGTCCGCCTAGCGGAAACTTATGTCCCTCCAAACGGACATTTACTGGAAAATTCTAGATTTCCAACTCCTTTAATCACCTTTAACATATCCTATCATTCCTACTTCAAAGTCTCTTCATTGTCACTTACATTACAATTCAAAACATCCACAAAACATATTATGCAAGATTATTAATCACAACCACAAAACAAACATTCATACTTAATCATTCATCCTTAGTTTTCTGCACATCTTTCTACTTCATTTACACCTTCTTGTCATTCCTAACTATAATTCTAATTTACCTCATTTCAAGACATAATACTAATCCTTCTTATAAGCTCTAAACTCATTTTTAGACATATCTAAAAACACTCAAAATAGAACATATTCTCATACTCTCAGAACACAAACATATACATTCATGCACCAATTTGCTGCACCCATTTCTAATTTTCATGTTAAAATTTGAGACTCTTAAGGATAGCATTTAAATTCGACGTCTTCATGAAAAATTTAGCCTTATGTCTCTAGTTTAATTAAAATTAAGAATCATATCATTCGGATGACTACAAAACAAGTTATGGCTAAAACACAGAAGCATAATCAGTGGACATGTTATAGCTACATTTTCCAGCATTCATCTTCCAATTTTTTTCCAGATTTTATTCTACTTCAAAATCATCTCTATAACAATTTATGGGTCATAATCATCATACACATATACAAAAGCAAGACATTTACATAAACTATTCATCACCCACGTTCATCATACATAAAACACCATTTTATGCCATTTAACCTCTAACTATCATCATAAAAGCTTCATTTAACAATACCCTTGAAGATTAACAAGCTACTTACTTGATTTAGATTCAAAATCCTCAAGATTCCTCTTAGCCTTCCCAAGCCCCATTCGTTCATCACCATTTTACGGAGGAAAGGTTGGGCTTTCATCAACAAAGTGAAGACACAGATATATAGAGTGGCAAGGTGAAGAAAAATAACAAAGCTTAACATTGATGGGTAAAGAGAAGAGAGTGTCGTGTAGAGAAGAAAGAAGGGATGAAGAAAGTGAGAGCATTTCGTGAGAGTGAAAGAAAATGGAGAGATAAGGATCATCTTTCAAAAAAGAAAATATCCTGGTTAAAGGTGTGGCAAGGTCACCATCTTAAGGTTTCTAATGGGCCATCTTTATTAACTAGTTCATTTATCTCCAATTTCTACTCCTATTGTCTCCCAATTTTCAATGACATATGCCATTAAATCCCAATGTCATTCATAAAAATTTCTACTGCCATCTGACATTTATTTCTACTACCATTCATCAATTGTTCTGCATTTGACATTTTTTCTAGTCTAAAATACCCTTAATTTCTAGAAATTGTCAATTTTCACCAAAAATTCTAAATCACTAATAAAACACATCAAATCAATTTTTAAGGCACATAATCCATAATTCACATTATAATCACATTAAATATCAGTTATACCCAAAAAATGTCGAATGAGTGCATATGTAATCATTTTAATGTGCAAAAATTCAAATTCACGTTCGTGTATGCTAACATTACGTATGAGCATGAGATGCATTTTTCTTAATATCTCATTAATCTCACATGTACCATATTTTAGGATTCTAACCTTTAGTATAGAAGCGGGATGTTACATACTCACTCTTTCAATTTATTGCAAGATAGAAAAAATCAACAATCCTCAAAGACAACTTTCATTCAATTCAATGAAATAGGAGTTTTAAAAAAATAGTTCAAAAGCAATCTTTAAAAATAAATCAGCCACTCATGGTCTCCATAACATCACCAACACTCAAATATTCCATTCTAAAAAGATTAGAAGAGATAAAATTGACAAAAAATTGAATAAAGAAACTCCTCTTCTTTGCCCAAATTTTGAATTTTTGATGTTGATGTGCTCTTTTCCCAATTGTTATTGATAATCTATAAATCTTCACCTTCCTTAAAACTTAAGGAGGCTCTTTTCTATAGAGGGGTTTTGTCATCTCCCATCTATAGAGGCTTAATTATGTTTTATAGTCCAAAAACCCTAAGCTTAATTGGGCCCTACATAATGTCTCGGATTAAAGTTCCCACAATCTTGGGAATTGGTATAATTCCCATGATCGTTGGATTTTGTAGCAGAAAGTCTCCTCTTCTTTTCTCCTCCTTAGTCTCTATCTCAATCTTCCTTCCTACATAAAAATAATCAATTCTTACCCCAAATTAAAATCAAACAGAAAAGAACAACAATGAAAATCAAACTCAATGCAAACATAAGAAAGGAATCCTAAACTACAACAATAATCAACAATTATGCACGACACACATGCCAATTACTTAGAAAAACATATACTAATGCACAACTATCATGTTTTCAATCAATTTAGAAAAATAAGATACATAACCATCATGAAATTCTGCTCTCAAATCCACAGGTATAAATTTATACTAAATTATAAACTCTTAACATGATAATTAAACAACCATTCGAATTCCACGTTCAACCTCTTAAGGTCACAATAAATTTTGGTTTCTTCCAACTTTGATTTTACGCTATAAATTTTTTCATTATCATCAACTATTCAATCCAATTCTATGTAATGATAAAACTGAAAATAAATATGAAATACAATCGAAATGGAGGATGGGAGATAGCGATGTGGAGAAATCTCTTGATCCGAAAAGTACATTGAGTCAACTTCTTCTCCTCTTCTCTCTTTTCTCCCATAATCTCTCAATGAATTCTCTCCAGGGTTTCTCAAGGCGGATGATGCCAAAGCCTTTTTTCTGCCTCTTTTTCTTGTTCTTTAAATATCCCTTTATGTTCTGATCAACTATAGAGTTTTTCTAAGGTCCAAACGGTCCAAAAATCCCTCAAAACTTTATGTTCTTGAGTGTCTGTATGGCTGCCCTACGTAGGCCACGATCATGGGCCTATGAGGCACAGTCATGAGCGTGCGAGCCATGATCGTGGGCCATTTCTTTGGCTTCTGTCACAATCGTGGCACTTAGGCCATGATTGTGAGCCATGTTCTGGTCTTCTGTCTCAATCGTGGCATATAGCCCACGACTATAGGCTAACTCTGGTGCTTCTGTCACGATTATGGCCTATTGTGCCACAATCGTGCATCGTTGTTTTAGCCCAAATGTCTTTGAAACTTCTCCGTTCCTCGATGTTGACCCTGAAACACTAGCAAACACTTCAAGGTACCTCAAAAATATAATATTTAAGCTCAAAGACTTGTACTAATCCATAAAACACTTAAAACACAAATAATCAACAAACTAACACAATTCTAACCTAAACACATACTAAATGATTGAATTAATAACTAAAAATTTATCAAACTATGCCCTATAACATGATGCAATTTACTCTTATCAACATCCTCACACTTAAACGTTTACTTGTGCTTAAGAAAACAAAACAATAAACACACAAAAATCACAAAGCACACAATGCAATAATGAGATAATGGCTTCAACTATATGAAATAAATTTAACTTTAAACCCAATCATTTAAGTTACTCCGAATCATTAACATGCAAAATCCATGTCTAGGAGCTTTATACTAAACATACATATTAATCAAGACCTAAATATCAAGTTATTCACCCTTTTCAATTGTACACAAACGTTAATAATTCTTTGGTCATTCAAACTCTATAACTACTCCTAAGTACGTTTTAATTAAAAGTAAAACTATTTATAAGTTTAGTAGGTTTTATTAGAAAACTTTTTTTATTTACTTTTTATTTAATTTTTGTGGAGATGGACCTAGTCTTTTACTCGAAGGCAAACATTGGTGATGAATGTCGATTCGATTACTCAACTAAGTCACGTTTTTATTAAGCTGCTTGGTTGAAATGCCATTATAGCTTTTTAATGCTGAGGCACAAATTTGTGATGTGTGTCGATCTGGTTACTCGGCTATATCACGTTCTCAACTAGCTTCTAGCTCTAATCATAACCTGAAAGCCAATAGAATAGTTATTTATTTAAAATTAACAAATACAAACACACACACACACAGATAT